>RJWT010002819.1:0-39160 GCA_004365215.1 Cuniculus paca
TCCTTCTCTCAGTGAGTTCCTGGTAACTTCAGGAAGGAAAGGTATTTCCAACAAAGGCAGGTGGTGCTTTGGAGAAAAGACCAAATTTAAGGTCAGATTAGACTCAGGTCTTAGTTCTCTCTCCTTGGCTGCTTGCCTTTGGCCACATGCTTTAGTCTTGACTTCCTTGCTTGAAAATGAGGTCACTAGTGCTTTCCTGGTAGGGTTGATGTGAGCATTAAATAAACAGCTCAGCAAGATGCTCCACATACAAACTGCATTGATGAAAAGCCCTGTCTGAGCTGGGTGTGGGTATACAGACCTGTAGTTGCTGCTATTGGGAGACTGAGACAGGAGGCTCATTTGAGCCCAGGAATTTAAGACAAGCCTAGGCAACATATTGAGACTTTGTATGAAAATAACAAAACAAAACGAAATGAAACAAAACATAGATCTACCCAAAGGTAGAGTTCAAATGTGTGGAATTCTCTGGATAAAAAAAGAAATTTTTATTTTGAATTTTTGAGGCAGGGTCTCACTATGTAGTTCAGGCTGGCCTTGAACTCATTTTGTAGCCCCACACTGGCCTCGAAACTCATGGCAATCCTCCTACCTTGGTCTCCCAAGTGCTTGGATTACAGGTGTGTGCTACCATGCCAGGAGAAAAAGAAATTTTTGATGTGTTCTGGCACTGAGGGACACAGGTACCTTGGAAAACCTCATTCCCATTTTATAAGTGCACTTTCTGATTTTTATGGCATATCTGAAACATTTGTGTCCAGTTCTGACCGACACTGCCCTCTTCCTCTACTTCTTTTCTTTCTTTCAGATGAAGAAACCCCCAAAATACCTGCTGGTTGCTGAATCTCACAACCTAGGTAGTCAACATTTAATTACATTAGCATTTGTTTTCACTAAAAAAGTAATCACATTAATGCCTTTCATGTCACATTAGTGGAAATGGATACCAATATGATGCATATTAATAGAATATGATGGGAAATTGCTAATACAATTAGACTTTCACATTTTATTAGTTCTGGAGTGACAACATATGTGGAATAGCTCACTTTAGCAGTGAGAAGGAAGAAGGTGGAAAGTAGTGGATGCCTTTCCACCTGCATGAATATAACAGGCTCCTGGAGGCCTTGAAGTATCCATAGGTCCTACAGTTAGTTTTTGGGTCCTACTTCCTTCTTCTTCCTGTAACATGAGCACCTTTTGAATGTGGGCTGGGAGAGGAGTTCTTTATTCACAGCCAGGCTATGTGCTGGAGTTTTGGTCATTAAAATATCATATGACACTATCCTGCTTGGGCGGCCCCAGATCAGATAGAATTAATATTTTATTATCCTTTCTGTGGCTAGTGCTGGCAGAGAGAGGGACACAGGCAGGGAAAATGTCCCCAGGGCCCTTCCCAACATTCACTGTTAGCTTTCCAAGAGGCCTTTACCTTTGATGGGTGCCCCATTTGGCTGATGTGTCTCAAGAGATCTGCCATATCCCATCCTTCTGCCCTTCCCCCTCTCTACTACTCACGTAAGAGATGGTGGGACATCTTTGTTCTACTTCTCTTGTAACTACCTATAGGTGTGTTGCTGAGGATCTTCTGTGGTTCATAGTCCATCTTGCTTAATTGTCTCTTGCCATATTATATTTCATACATGTGACTTTGTTTCGTGTTCTCTACTTAAAACACTAAGTACAAATGTAGTTTGTCTCTTCAGGCCCATTTCAAGTCCTCTTTCCTCCACAAAGTTTTCCATGTCTACCCTAACTTGGTGTTACCCTTGGATTTAACACATGCTGCTTACCTGCTTCTGTGTTTTCATATGACATCCCTATTAAGTTCAGTGGCCTTGTCTAACTGAAAAGTGGATTCCAAGCTATGAGAAATGAAGCAGAGAAGGTCTAATAAAGTTGATGTTACACTTGAAAGGAAATGAAGGTGTTGTGAATAAGCTAGCACACATGTGGGAGGCCACATGGATTTACTAGAGTGTGGGGCGTGCTACAATCTGCTCAGGATGATAGGCCAAGGCTTAGAGAGGGGCAGGGCTCCTACTTCCTTCCTTTCATAGCTCATCTCTTGGCATTTGATTTTTGTTACTCCCAAGCACATGTTCCAGAACTTAGAATCTTGGAATGAAACCTAGTAGTGCTCCAATTGGGAAGGAAATCTATGTGGCAATTAAGGAAGATATACATTGCCTTGACAAGGATTGAGTTTGGAGGAAGGAAGTGGCATAGGGGAAAGAGAAAAGAGTGCAAAGAGGACAACCTAGTTTTTAAATAATAGGTAATTAACTTTGGAGAATGCTAGTGAATAATGAAAAGAGAACTCGTAGTCTCAGAGATATCTGCCAACCTCAGTCAATCTGGCAGCAGGAATTTCATCTGCTGATTCTTTCATGGTCCTCGTCAGGAAGGCACCAAGGAGAGGATACAGACAGACTAGAAGCTCATGAAGCTGCACGGCCCAGGACAAGGCCACTGGTCTAGGGGTTGGGAAACTCGCGTCTATACTTTGAATTTTCCAACTGAAGAGTGGAGGAAGTCTGCTATGTTAGATGATATGTAAGGCCTCTTCCTATTCTACAATTTTATAGCTCTGCCAAATAAGGCATATAATCCACATCAAATTAGAGGAGTGCTTGGGAGGTGGTTGGTTGGGTATTGTGGGCCTGAGATGATCTAGAAGGATTGTGCAGGAGGGGTGGGGAGTACTCTTGGGGCATGGGAAAAGGCACAAGCTATGGTGGGTGGCAGGGATTCCAGTGAGAAATAGGGGACTGTGACTGATAGGGTTTTTATAGGGGTCCAGAAGTAGGCAGCAGGTAACGGTAACCTAAAAATTGTGGGGTCGACTTCACAGATGGAAGGAAGCCGGTGAAGGCAATGTTACCTCTCATCTGGAGCTTGTCAGCAGGCAACGCTGTCTGGTCTGGTACATTCTTGAGGCCATGGAGTACGGTGGGATGGGCCTGTTGTCAAAGCTGTGTGTGTGTGTGTGTGTGTGTGTGTGTGTGTGTTGGGGTGGGTGGGGCTGGAGGTAGGTAAGAAAGTGGCTGGCCCAGGCCAGAAGCTGGATGGGCGGGTTTGCTAAGCATTTTCAAGGTGAACTGGGGGCTAACGGTGCATCAGGGACTTCTTTTAAAATCCACACTCAATCAGTCTCTTAGTGGCACTATCTAGGTGTCTTGATGGGCTATGGGCCATCTCTCCCTTGTCTCCTTCTTTAGCCTCTTAGGAACACACACACACACACACACACACACACACACACACACAAACACACTCAGACTAAGTTCTTTGAGGTCCCACATAAAGTGAAAGTCAAGCTGAGGCAGAAGTCAATTGCTTAATGAATGTAATGAGCCTTGATGAGCTCAGGGAGTTTGGCTGGAAAATGTCCTCTAGGTGGGGACAGTCCATTCACAATATATCATCAATATTGTCATTTTAGAGAGGATGACCCAACATCAAACCTACTAGTGACCCGTGCGGGCCCCCTCTGTTCTTCTTCCCAGTGTATCCCCTAAATGCACATGTAAAACAGATGTTTGCAAGTTCCATGGATTATATACTGAAATCCTTATCACACTGTTCAGTCCACTATAACAACAGTACTGATCATAGAGCAGGGATATATTTTATAATTGTAATGTTCTTCAAACTTCTCTGAGTGGCACCCAGCATATTTAAACAAGGTTGATCAAAAATTATGTTCACCACACCGTTCTTGTCTGTCCTTCAACAGCCAAATCTCACCTCAGTAGACAACAGCCACCAGGCTGCCTTTGAGCAGCTGTGTTGAGATGGGATTCAGTTTCTTTGTGGGGGTGGGGGAAGACACCCCAGCTTTTAAATCAAAGACAATTCAGTTAAAGAAAGATGTACCTTGTGGAAATAAATACAAGAAGGAACAGTGTATTGTCAGCTGGCCATCTCAAAACCATAACACAGGCAATCCATCTTGCACACCCATTCTGCTGCCCAGGGGGAGGTGCTCCTGCCTGGAATAAAAGCTGTTATAAGAGAAGTCTGAGGTGTAAGTGAGTCTTGCTCTGCTAGTCAAGGCCTCTCTGGAGCCTGCTGGGGTAGTATGCCTGTCAGGGGTCTGAAGGTGTCAATGTCCTTTACCTCCAGATTACACGAATCTGCATCTATTATTTTGCCAAGCAGGGACACCTGGACAGGAGGCTCTATTTTCTTTCAATAGCCCCTGGCTTATCAAACAAAACCAGCAAAGATCATGTAATCCCTTTGAGTATTCTTCTGGTGTGACCACTGAGTTATTTTAAGAGTGCCAGGTACTGTGAGAAGATTCTAGGTATATGTATATAAAAAAAAAAGGCAGCATTTTTAATCATCTTCTTTGTTTGTAAAGTAATGACATTCAATCTTGAATTAAAGAGAATAGTTTCCAGGTAGAAATGTCTTGTGTTTGTTTTTTTGTCAATGACCAGTTACCAGTGTATCTCTCCTCCAAACTTTGTGCAAAATCAACTTACCTTGATTTAAGCTACAAAGAAAAGGACTTGGGAGTTGGAAGGGTGGGAAAAGGGGAAGCTTTTAAGAGATTATCCTTTTGGAGTTTTGATAGATTAACAGGGTGATCAAACTAGGCAGCATCTTAATAATAGGGCATGTGAATTCTGGCTAGGCTAATGGAAGATCTTTTTTCAACTTCCTGTAACCCGCACTTGACAGGGCTCAGGAAATGGCATGACTGGCCACCTTTGATACCTAGAAGGGGTTTAATGAGATTTAAAGGTGCGGCACCATGACTGGAGTTTCCCACCATAGGTGTAAGTTACACAAAGTCTGTCTATGCACCAGCTCCTGGCTGGCTTTGTCACCGGGGCAAGAACTCAGAATGTGCTTTCTCTACAGAAGTAACAACTGAGAGCTGGGCAGCCGAGTTTCTGAACAGAAATTGTTTTTCAAAAGAGGGATTTTTTTTATTCTGTTCAGGACTGTGTCTCTGAAATATTATCTATCATAAAAGAACATGACATGAATTTACTATGGCAGTCAGCTGCAATTTTTAAATACACTCATTAGGTTAGTGAATAACGTCTTCCCTTCTGGAGAAGATGGGTAAAAAGGCGAGAACATTAGTCTGATTTCTGGGAGGAGCGGGGGAGGGTTGTGGACAAGACCATGCCAGGTTGTATGAGCCCTGATGGGGCTGGAAATATTTAACATGGAAGATCTTGCTTCCCTGTAACTGGGAGCTGGGAGTCCCTACACGTCCTTGCGTGTTTGTCGGCTGGATTTGAGGGTGGAGTTTCCCAAGATAGGGCATGTGGCTCTCAAACAGTCTCTAAATTTTCATGACCGGGGCTCTTCAAGAGACTTGGAAGGAAGCAAAAAGGTTTATGCCTGGAGTGTTCTGCTGAATCTGTAGCAGAACAGTATAGACCTCTGTTAAGCTGCGTCAGAGAGGCTCTTAAAATTCTGATCACTTGAGACTTGTCTGACCTGCAGGCAGGAAGCTCCTCTGATGGTCAAAAGGCTGTGAATCTGGAACCCATGACTTATTAAACACTACTTTTCTTCTCATGAGGCTGCCAGCCAGAACCTAAATTTCCCTCCAGAGTTCTTTTTGGCATCTGGACTTTGAGTAGGGGCAGAGATGAACTTGGCTGTGCCTTGCTCTCTGGTCCGTGCCTAATAAAAGCTAAAGTTGTTGGTCTTCTCTAGAGCTTCAGTTATTTGCGCCCCCATAAGAAGGGATCCTGCACTTCTCAGATAGGGTGGCCATAGCACCTGCCCGTAAGTCCAAGAATCAGACCAAAAATATTGCTTCCAGCTTCCCACTCAAACAATGAGGAATCATTTCAGGTGGTCTCCAAAGAATCAAATCCTTAGGAGCCAAGTTGAAAAGCACATAGATTGATACTTAAAGGAGCAAAGCTCCCAGGAATATTTAAAACTGATTTTCACTGTAATATACAGTATCCATATTTTTATTTAGAACTGTTCATGAATGCACTTAAGGTATCAGTGAGAATTAGTGGGATGGATAGGTCTTGGTAAAGTTCAAGTTTTTCTGTTTTACTTCATCTGCCTTATAAGAATAGATTCTATTTCTCCTCTGCTTTTTTTTTTTTCTCCTCTCCATTTCGTGCTCATGATTTGTATATTATCAGATCCTTTTTTGCCACTGTTGGGCTGACACCAACTAACTCTTACCTCTGGGCTTTTCTTCCTTGGTACTCAAGACACCCTTGGGAGAAATCAAATGGAAACTGATCTGTTTTACAGATTGGTGGGGAGATTTGGGTGACTTAAAAAATGCTACCTGTCTAAAAATTCCACAAGTAGAAACCACTGAAATGGTCATACACAGCTCCTGAACTTGTGTGAAGGGACAGGTAAAGATGCACAGGCAGGTACCCCACAGAGCGATTGTGGGCCCGTTGCTGCCAGCTGTGTGGTCTTTACCAGTATACAAACTTCAAGTTGTGCTGACCCAAATGCCAATACCACCTCTTAGTAGCCATGTGACTTAGACCTTCCAAATGATGCCTTTTCTTGTTGAATGGAAGTCATGGAGATATGACCTACCTTGTAATAATTGTTGTGAGACTCTCAGCTCTTAGGATCATGAACCACAGTGTGAAATGCAGTTTACATTACAACCCAACACACACGCACCCACCCCTACACACACACACACACACACCACATATGCACACATGCCCGTGTTTATCAAACAGAAACAAACTTTTCACAAACATTTCTGCCTTTACTCTAAAAATGTTCCCTGATATTTTTTCTTCTACTTTTTCATGAAACCTAGTGATTGCACCCACTAAGTAGATTTCATGGTTGAATAATGAGTTGCAACACAAAGTCTGGCAAATACTGTAGGTACTGCATAAATGTTATTTCCCTTAATATGCTGATGGTTATGAATCCCTATTAGTCAGAATAAAATAAGCTATGCTACAGAAACAAACCCTGACACAGACGTGGCATAACTATAAAAATTTATCTCCTACTTTCTCATCAAGTCCAGTGTAAGTTGGCAACTTTTCTTGGCAGTTCTTCTATATGTGGAATGCAGGCATCCTGTGTCTTATAACCTTCTCGTTTTCACATATGCCCTCCACAATCACAGCCAAAGGAAAAAAAAGAAGAGTGGTTTATCTTATGGTTGCCCATAAGAATGAGGTGGGAAAGGGACCCGTAGGGAGATCAAAGTGAATGACAACCTATATGACGGAATATTGAGGTAGATCTTTGACACACTGATATTTAGCAATCAAGTCACAGAGATGCAAGACTGGTCTGATTTGGGTTCTTTCTGTCCAGTCACAAAGGAGCAGACTGAACTAATAACCCCAAGGGGCCTTTTGGTGGTTTTCTTTAAGCCTTTCCCATAATTCTTAACTTTTATTAGATTCAGTAATGGGTATAGACACAATTTTCTCTAACTAGTGAGTTTACTTATTACATGATCTTGGGGCTCAACATGATATCTTTATAGATAATGGAATGGAATTAAAAACTCAGCTTTAAATTGGTGAACCCAGACTGTCTATATCACTAATAATGAAAGCAAACATTTATTGAACATTTATCATATGCCAGGTTTGAGCTAGGAGTTTGCAAGCTTTATCACAATTCATCTTCACAATATTATTACATAGAATTTTAAACATCTTAGTTCCTTTGAAGACAGTTTATTCTGCTACCTTCACTTCACAAGTGAAGAAAAGCTGAAATTCAGAAGGCTTTTGCCCCAGGTGCATAGCACATTCTGCAGATATGCTGAGATCAAAAGTCAAGACTTTTCTATCCCTATGAGGAGGACATAAGGCTAATGGAAAGTGGGAGACACTGGACACTTCAGTGGATTTAGCAATGTATTCATTGAATCTTCAATTTTAGGATCTTTAGCGTTACTCAGGTATATGTTAAAAATGCTAACGTGTACTGGAATAGAACACCCAATACTCTACAACTACTGTTAAACTTCTAGCTATAGCTTCAGCTAGTCACTTTGGGCAGAAATAACCAAAGCTTTCTCAGACAGGTACTAGCTAGATACTTTATACTATTGGTATCAATTTCAGATAGAAATACAAGTCTAGATTGTAGTAAAGACAGTTCTCTACATTTTTATTTAGTGTCACACAAGTCTGCATGGTGTCTTCTTCTTACTAAGAAGTCTGATTACTACCAGTATTGAAGAGAAAGTTTGAAATTTGCCAAAAGTGCATATACGCTTTTGATAATGACAATAGAGGGAGGGAACTGATTTTAGCTATGGCTTAAGGAATGGACATTTTCAAGGAAGAATATTCTAATGATGAAGTGGTCAAGCTCTGTTAGAGGTGCCTCGAACAAGTTCTCACACATCTTTCTCTAGAATCTTAGAAGGTGCTTTTCTTTAGAACTGACCCAAACCAGAGGTGCTGACTCAGGACCTTCTGAGTTTCCTCTCCCAGGCCAAAGGATTCTCTGATTTCATTTCTCCTAGTTCAGTGTATCAAGTGTCCTCTTAAAATGTTACACAAGGCTACTCCCCCCTTCCCATGAGCTGGCAGTGGCCACATGGGGCTAGGAAGAGAAACAAGAAGCCAATCCAGCCTTCCCATGAGCTGGAGGCAGTCATGCAGGGCTCAGGAAGAGAAATAAAAAGCTAATCTGTTCTTCCCATGAGCCAGCAGCAGCCATGCAGGGCCGGGAAGAGGCACAAGAAGCCACTCTGCCCTGCCTGTGAGTCAGTGGCAGCCATGTTGGGCTGAGAAGAGAAACAAGAAGCCAATTCATACTTCTCATGAGCTGCCATCACTCATGCAGGGCCCAAGAGGAGAAGTAAGAAACTAATCCACTCTTTCTGTGAGCCGGAAGCAGCCATGTGAGGCCCAGGAAGAGAAATAAAAAGCCAACTGCACTTCCCATGAGCAGGTGGTGGCCATGTGGGGCCGGGAAGTGAAACAAGAAGTCAATCTGCACTTCCTTTGAGCCAGAAGCAGCCACGCTGGGCCTGAAAAGATAAAAAAGAAGCCAGCTCACCCTTCCTGTGAGCCAGCAATGGCCATACAGTGCCTGGGAAGAGAAACAAGAAGCCAATGTGCCCTTCCTGTGAGCTACCCAGTGCACAGACTGGGAGTCAAGAGAGCCCCTAACCCCCCACCCCTGGTAAGCAACTGGCTGATTTGGGGGATCACATGCTGAGTTGATGGCAAATGAGGTACAGAAACAATTTAATGCTTGCATTGATTGATTAATTTTGCAGGCCTAAAGTCAGTGGTCTGAGCATCTATTTAGAGAATAAAAATATGCACTATAGCAACTATGGGGGATTTCCTTCAGTCTTGTTTTTGAAATCTAATACTGTTCTTACTGTTTTGTTTTGTTCTGTTTTATTGTTTTGCTTTCTTCAATGTTCTTTTTTGATTGGCTTTATTCTGTTCTGTTTTGTTTGATTTTCCTATGTCTGATGGTATGGGCAGCAATTTTGAAGACAAGAGGCATTATGGCAACCATTGCTGATTTCCTATTACCCTGTTTTGAAGTCCTGTATCACTTTCACTGTTTTGTTTTGATTGGCTTTATTCTGTTTTATTTTGTTGGATTTTTTTCTGTTTAAAATAAAATTAAAAAAAAAGTTACACAAAACATTTTGTATGAGGTGTGTACCTGCATGTATATAATTTGCACACACATGGCTCAAATCCAAGTGGTATTTGTAATGTATTCCTGGAGGGCCAAGGAGCCTAGGTGTTTAGAATGACGTGTTTCCAGCCTGACATGGTTGGAATTTGCAATCTTACTATTTGTGTGTGCATTTTCAACTAATTTTCTCTCTAGGAACTCTCTTTCAGTCTGACATCCCCTGTGTTTTCATATTTTTGGGATTAAGAAAGGACAAAAGTTCTAGTCATGTAATTACCCTTCTTCTTCTACCCAGAAGCAGGACTCTGGCTGTAGGGGTGCTCCTCCTTGCTCATAATTAACCCTGTATCCTGAGAGAGGGATATGCAAGAAGAGCAGCACCTTACAACTTCACAATAACTGATGTTCAAAGGGATGTGGTACAATGGAGTACTCTTCAGTCATAAAGAAGGATGAACTGGAGTCATTTATAGCAAAATGGGTGCACCTAAAGTGATCACAATGCCAAGTGAAATAAAACAGACACAAAAGGTGAAATATTGCATAGTTTCTTTTATATGAGAAACCAGAAGTATAAATAATTTAAATAGCAAAATGAAAAAGTAGGAAACAGGGAAGGCGAAGTAGAGATGGAGGGGAAGGAGACATAAAAAGGATTGAGATTTGATATATAGATGCACCAACTCCCCATGATGAATGTATTACTTATGTATCACAAACAGTAATGCAAAAAGGAGTGCCTGGGTTCCAGGGTATGTGCATTTGTCTGGACAGAGTGTTTTTGTGCTAATAATTTTATTAACTGAAAATCAAGTCTTCTCTGCCTCAACACGGATTCCTGATATTCTTGCGTAACGTGCTTGACATTTCTGAGGAGGAGTAGTTAGAGGACAATGAATCCTGAACAGGAAATTGGGAATGCTAGTGTTGTGTTTATTTGACTGTGGATCTGTCTCTTTTCCCTGGGCAGCTTGCCTACCCTCTTTATGCTTCATTACCTTCCTTTTGCCACCTGCTCTATTGGGACCATTTCCTCTACCTGCTTTACCTTTGAGAGGTCAGGTGCACCCAGGCACTTCCCTTGGAGCTATTGGCAGAGAAGAGTTGTTATACATTTATGGTGGTGTTTTTTGTCTTTGTTACGATTACAGTTATTTTATTTATTTTTTTAATGGCTCAGGAGAAATTGCTGTGAACCCAGTACAAGAGGACAAACTCAGTATTACAATGATCTACTGTTGAGATGAGATCTTCCAGAGCTATGACATAATTTCCACGTGTCACCTCCTGAAAGCAAATCAGCACTTTGTAATAACCCTAGGGTTCCAGCCAAGGGGTTCTGATTCTGAGAGATGTGTCCATCCTTCTTTCACTTTTCCTCTACACAAGCTAGGGCTCATTTTGTTTTTTTATTACAAAGATTTGGAAACCCTTCTGTCCCCCACTTCTCCTTTTTCACATTGTGTGAGTGTGTGTGCGCATGTGTGAGTGTGTGTGCGCATGTGTGATCCGGTGGGGGGATCTCCTGAGGTTCATCACCTGAAAATTGTGCCTCTGAAGAGGAGATGGTTGCAGAAAGTTCCAAGCACTGAAAATGGGTGTGTAATGAACCCTGTTTTGCATCTTTAATTATAGCATTTTCTACCTCGCATGCTGTAATCATATGTTTTATCTAGAGCTAAAGGAATGTGCAATTTCGGGTCCATTCATTAATAAACTGGCAAATCAGTCACAGATTTTGTCAAAAACCACCGCAGTGTGGATCCCTTTACAGAGGCCACGGGATCCAATCTGTAGTAGATCCTTTGTCCCTAAGGGCACTTAGAGGCATTCTTAACATATGTCTTGTTCCAATGTGCAGGTTTTCTGATGAGATGTCTGTCTGTCTGTTTCCTCCTCTCCCTTCTCCCAATTCTCATTTTAATAGTAGCTCGTTCCTAGAAAACAGGAGTTGCTTCTGGAATTTGGCAAGTGAATGATGCAAAGGGAGAGTGAGGAGCAACCCTGGGAGGTGAGGACAGAGATTTATATGATGCCAGGAAAGTGCCTTGAAGCCCTCTTGGCCTAAAAATATCTTGCTTATTCTGGTTTGAGAGTCTGAAATTCCCCTACCAGGGGCAGGGTTTGGGTTCAGCTTTGCCCCTGAGGGAGTAGAGGGGGAGTTCTCATTTAAAAAGCAAATACTTGCCAGATGCAAAGCAGAGTCCATTGAGTTGTAAACGTGTTTTTGTATCAAGTTGCTTTCTCCCTGACCTGAGGGGGCTGAGGCAGAAGAGTGAAGTCTCAGTTGTCAGCTTGGAGACTTGGAGCTTTCTGGCCTAGAAAAAAGGGAGATCCAGAGGAGTCCTGGGCTGCCTGAGACAGCCTGGCCTCCTCTCTTGTTAGGCTGCTGCCAGCCTTGGTGAGCAGAGTCCCATCATGACAAGGAGGTGATAAAATCAGACCAACAGTGTCCAGAGCTCAGATGTCCCAATTCTTGAAATGATCAGCTAGTGTCACATTAAGACTGAGGGGCTTCTCTTAAGGAAAGGTCTTGCATTTCTAAAGAAGCACTTGAAGCATCTTCAACATACTTATTCATTAAAAGTATTAATATGTTATTAGTATCACATAAATAGCATTTTTAATTATTGTTTGTTTTCTTCCCTCATTGGAGTGTTAGTTCCCCGAGGACAGCTTCTTTGTTTCATTTGTTGATACATTCAAGTGCCTGTAACGGTGCCTGGCACATTGTTGGTGTTCAATAAATATTTGTTGGCTAAATGCACACATTTACTCATTTCCTTAGCATATGAGAATTCATTTTTTCCATATCAGCCCCTGGACACTACTCACTCCTGCCCCAGAAATGCTTAGACTTCTTAGCTTGGCACTTTCTTCTCCAGGGCCCTCTTGGAATTTGGACAGTTGCAAACACTCCATTTCCATTCCCTTTCTCAAGGAGAGAAGACCGTGAACTGTGCTGTGGCAGTCTCTACCAGCTTTCTGTACCATGCCAGGGGCAGTTTATTGCAAAGGGCGAGGCCTTAGCATTGAACGTAAACAAACACAGCCATGGGTTTAAAATAGACCATTGAGCAGCTCACAAAAAAGGTCCTTGTTTTAAAAGAGCAGTGGAAGCTCTCAAGAAATAATAAGAAATAATAAGCCTGGAAGCTGGCTAGAAAGCTCTGATGCTTTCTGGCTGCATGTGTCCTTCGAACTTTATTTGTGTTTGGCACGCTCGGGATGGAACCAGCTGCCAGCTGTGGCCAGGCTCCATGGGCAGCGGAAAGTTTATCTAGGCTACTGGAGGGAAATTGAAATCATTTTGAAAAAAGCAGCAACATGCTTGTTGTGCTGATTTCTGAGAGACACAGGTGACTTTTGCAGTGAATCCTTTGTCCCAACTAAGGTGGTAATGGGACTTCGAAAAGGTTCTGCAACATGTGTGATGGAGGAGATGCTCTTAGAACAATCAAGCCCAATTTTCTCATCTACAGAGTAGAGTATGAATACCCACCTCCTGGCATCTGACAGGTGACAATCACACCAGCTCCTTCTGTGAGGAGTTACAGAGGGCAGCAGAGCTCCTTTGCCAGCACTTTGAAGGCATAGATAACATTCTTTCCCTTTCCCTCTTTGAGAGTCGTTAATCTTTCTTTTTTAAAATAAATAAACACACTCAGAAAAAAAACATTAGTAGATTCTCACTGTAAAAAGTTTAAGCAGTTAAGAAATATATCCTCACTTCTTCCCAAAGCAAGAAATCCTTGTAGGACTATACTTTCCAGAATCTCTCAATCTCCAGTTTCTATAGCTTTGCATCTATCTAGCATCCTCTCTCTCTCTCTCTCTCTCTCTCTCTCTCTCTCTCTCTCTCTCTCTCTCTTTCTCTCTCTCTCTTTCTCTTTCTGGTCATCTCTATGTCTGTCATCTATCTTTACTTACCTACCTACTTATAATGTTAATTGTATGTGTCAGCTGTGACTAGTACCCAGATATTTGGTGAGACATTCTGGGTGGTTTTTTGGAAAGTGTTTTTGGAAGAGATTAACATAAATGTTCTGACTTCAAATAAAGCAGATTACCCTTCATAATGCATACAGGCCTCCTCCTGTCCACTGAAGTTCTTTCTAGAACAAAGGCTGACCTGCCTGGAAGAAGAAGCCCTACCTGCAGGGCACCTTTGGACTCTAGTTACAGCTTCTTTCTGGGCCTGCTGTGCTTTGGGATGCCCTGCAGGTTTTGGACTTGCCAACTCCATAATTGTATGAAGCTATTCCTTAAAAGGAACCTCTCCCCCAACCCCGGTGTCTGATGATGAGGTCACATCTATGTTATTTGTATACTGTAATACACAAGGGGCAATACAGGAAATTTTGTTTTAAATGTCCCCAGCACCTTGGCACAACACAGGGGTTGGGGGATGTGGAGACAGAAGTCAAAATAATGACTGATCTTGTACATGGCCCTCCAGCTATGAGTCTATTTATGTAAAAGTGTATATGTAACATGTATACTTTGAGGATTCAAGGTGTTACCTTTTTGAATGCTAAGGACTTGAACTGCATCTTGGATCCTCTTATTCTAAGGTTTCCAACTTTCTCAACTGAGCAGCTACTGAATCCTCTGGCTGTCCAGCATGCAGATGACCATTGTGAACTCTCCCATTTCTGGTCCTGAAAGTCAATAGACCGAATCCTCTTTCATAATTATATATATAATATTTATGAATATATTTTGTTTGGTCAAAGTGTTACTGTTTTGGAATGTTAATTTTTTAAAAAGGGATTTAAATTGTTTATTTATTATATCTAGGACACCCTTCCATAATGGTCTCATTCTTTCAAATATGCTGTAAAATATTCCATATTACTGCTGTCCCATAATTGATATGAATAATTTTCTCTTGATAAATATTTAGATTGTTTCCATTTTCCCCTATTATAAGCTGTACTCTAGTGAACGTCCTTGAAAATTGGGTAATTATTTTCCATTGCCTGAAAAAATGGAACTTCATCTCCTCCCAGAACCCCGTGCAGCTTCTGCGTGCTGCAGGATGGGCACGGTGGGTGGGGAATCCAGAGCAAGCATAAGATGTGGTTCTCTGTGGAGACTGTGATCCTCTAAAGAAAGTAAGACCTGAAGAACAAGGGACTCCTCACTGTAGTCCCAGGATGTCATGGGGTGAGACATCAGGCCTAGTGATGCGATTTGGTGGAGTTACAGTGGTCAAGGCTTTGAATGCACAAGAAAAGAACTTTCCCTGTTGAATCTCACAGCTTCTCTGACACTTCCTTGGAATCCAGGCATGTGCGGCACAGCTAGAGTTGTTCTCAAGCCATTTATGTTTCCTTATTTCCCTTCAGTATTATTATTTTTTTTTTAAGAATAAAGCCCGGACAGAGCCAAAGTGCCAGTCTCCACCCCTCTGAGAAGATTGTGTGCCTCCTGCATATTTTATATTTTTACTATATATGTATGTTTTCATCAATTATGTAAACTCTTGTTTCATGTGTTTAAAGATTTTGCAGATCTTTTCAGCAAGATGTAAACAGGAAAGGCCAGAGCCTTGGTGTTTCTTTGTAAACTTGGCCTCATGAAGTCAGAGTGTAGTATCTTCTCTTGACGAAGAAGGTAGTTACCTGAGGGGCACCTGGTCGTCCTCCCCTAACCCCTTGGGCTCCTCTTTTCCTTTCTCCTGGTTCCCCTCTCCTCAGACACCCCAGACAAGGGCCCGGCACTGATTTCTAAAGGCCTCCAAAAGACTCTGAGCTAAGACTTGTGCTTATAAAAATTGAAAGCTCAGTTCTCCAAGGTGCCTCTGTTTTGCAGGGAGTACCAGGGGCAGTGTTTGTTGGGACATGAGTGAACACATTTCTAGTGAGATTCTGCTAGGGAGCCAGGGACCCTGGCATCTCTTTGAGGTTGTGTGATGGATCATAGCTCTGTTTACTTTTTCACTAAGGTCAGTGATCAGATTTGGTAAGGAAGGTGCTGGTAGGACAATCTAGAAAATTCTATACTTGGTCCTCTCAAGGTCAAATGAATTAAAACTACTGTCTCCCTTTTTGGGCACCCTTGTCTCCAGCAAGGTGGAAAAGTGAGAAAAAAGATAAGATATCCCAGTTGCTGAGTCTGAAAGTTTACAGGATTTTCAGCTCTTTGGTAGCAGATGAAGGTACTGTTGTCCTCTAGGGCACACAGAGGGTGAAGTAGCAGGGCCTCTTCCTTTCCTCCCTCTTACCTTCATTCCTTCTTTCCAAATGTTTGTGAAATGCGAAACTTTTAGTTCTAGATACTTGCACTTTAGAATTCCATTTGATTTTTTTTTTAAACTGACAAGTACTGTGTGTTGGCATGGGTCCTTTTGTCGTGGAAAAGTTCCCTTTTGCTATAACAACTATTTCCCCTAAGATTCTACACCCTAAACATTCCACTTCAGAGAGAGTATTGTTGCTATCAACCTTACTACCAGTCTGTTCTTTCCCTCCTTTTCTTTCTTCCTTTCCTCCTGTGACACTTTTGTATGTGGATCTGAATGCAATAAAGTTGCCTTTAGTTTTTTTTTTTTTTCTCTCTTTCCAATTATTAAGCAACTTTCAAGTGAAGAAAAATTTGGGTCTTTTAATTTCCTTCCTTCCTTTTCCTCCCTCTCTCCCTCCCTCTCCCTTCCTTCCTTCCTTCCTTCCTTCCTTCCTTCCTTCCTTCCTTCCTTCCTTCCTTTCCTTCTTTTCTTCTTTTTGGATGTGTATGTCTCCTTTCTGTTTGCTAAACAGTAATTGCGGATCTTCCTGGCCACCTTTAATACTCCCAGCTAATTATCCTGAAATAAATCTCCTTCCAGCCCACATGCCAGCAGTTCTGGGATCCAAGAGGCTCTTTCAGCTCCTGGCTGCCTGTCACTCAAATGGGCCTCAGCTGCAACTCCGAATGATGCGTATTAACCTCCCGCTGGGAAGATTCGCCCAATCTCCCCACTTCCAGCAGCAGCTCCCGGCCGGTACCACGCTCCTACCTGTTAGCCTAAGCTGGGATTTTCTTTTGCTAACGCTGTGATTTTGAAAAGTGGAAGAGGATTCCTGGGAGAAAGATACTCAGTTAACCTTCTCCTAATTGCCATTCAAGATGGAAGAGGGAGGGAAGATGGAGAGAAGGTGGTGACTGTCCCAGGAGGCCAACTGGGCCACCGAGTGGCCTGCGGTCTTGCCAGGGAACTCACTGCGCATCTTCTGAGTAGCAGGGCTCCATGTCCACAGACTCCTACCTGAGGGCAGTTGATGACTGGGGTCTGGGGACAGATCGTGATGCCACCTTCCTATCTTCTCTGACATCCTTTCTGCCCCTCACTGTCCCATAGTGATGTCCTGGGTTTTTCTTCTTTCTCCATCAAGGTGCTGATATTCCCTACTAGATTTTTCTTTCGTCTTGTTCGGCAAGGTTCACAGTTTCTACTTATATCTCCAGGATTTTGTGGCTGGGCCCCTTCTCCTGTCCCAAGTTTGGTACTGTACCAAATCCTTCTATGTGCTTCCCTCCTGATGAGTAGAGGACATGGCTTGCTGGGTGCCCAGCATGGATGATCATCACACAGGTGTGGGAGCAGTGCTACAAAGCATGGCAGAGGAACCATTTAGTTAGGTAAGTGAATAAATGTGTAAAATAAATGTCGTCTCCAGCTATTACTCCACCTTTCTAGATTGAGTTCTCTGAAACCTTTTTGTGTCATGCTGGGCCAACTGAGTCATCTTTTGCCCATTGCAGCTGCCCTCCTTGTGGGAAGAATTCTACTTCCTGGCCACTGGCAGACACAGCCTAGTGACACAATGCAGTCAGTGCAAATGTTAACTGAAACCAATGTGTGTTACTTCTAGGTGGAAGTGGTGAGAAACTAGTGTTCTCTTTTCCCTCTAATTTTATCCACTGGCAAATTTCCAGATAGTGGCTGCTCCATTGGCTGGGGTCTTAGTGTGAGAGACTGTGGTTGATCTGCCATGGACATATGCTGTAAATAAGAAAAAACAAAACACAGCACAACAAAAAAATTGTAGTTCTGTACCACTGAGGTTTTTGGGTGTCCAAAAAGTACTATGGCATAATCTCATCTATCCTAACTGGTGCACAAATACACAAATATATTCATTCATCTATATCAATGTGAAGTTTCATTTTCTCAGTCTTTCAATGCAGCATTTTTACTTGTCTCTGAAAAGATTTTTTTTTAATTAACTGGATTTCTTTTCTTTTCAGTGTTATATCAGAAAACCAAGTCCTGACTAAAGAAAAAATATTTTTGTTTAGTTGCTTGAACTACAGAGGTTAGTTTTACAAAATCACTGCATTCCTAATAAATTAAGTGGAATGTCAAATGGCTTCTATGTATTGTGTCTTGAAAGGTCAGAGCAGAACAGCCACATCCAGTTATGAGGGTGTGCACCAATTAGGGGACATGGCATTCTCAGTCTCTTGCAAGTGGCTATGTAGATGGTTTTGGGGACTGAAAAAGGGTTTGCTTGTAAAAAATTTTCGGGTGCCAGGGAGAAACTGCATTCTATCATTAATGCAAAGCCAGAGAGTTTATTCTAAGGGCATCACTGAGATCCTCCAGGAAACTATGGTGGGAGAATCTCTAACCATGGTACATCTTTGGCACAACTTGAACTGACTGTGAGTGTCTGATACTTCCAGGTTTCCTACCAGTCTCATCTTCCCCCACTGAACCTTAGTGGCAGTGAGATCCCTTGGATATGTTCTACATTGTGTCTTGGGGGACTTTGTTTTCCAATTTTCTTCTAGTGATCTGTGCCAACTGGTCCTGTCCAACAGGGGGAGCTCAGCAGATTTCACCCCACATCTGTCTCTTTTGGACTCTTTTCCCTTAAGTTTTCTGCCTTGTATTATTTTCATCATCAAGCCCTTGAGCTTGATAAGTCAGGGGTCTGCCTGCAGACAGTGCCATTAGTTTTAATTCTGATGATCACTGGTTAAACAGTGAAATGTGCAGTCACATGTTGTTATTGAGTTTTCTTTCCCTAACAATGTCCCAGCTTCAAACACCAGCATGTGGCATAAGATATATACTATAAGTTGTCCGAGAAATCCTTTGCTGCTGAATATTTCTTGCCTCTATAAATCATGCTTCTATTGACTGCCATGACAGCTGTGCAAGTGATCTTTGGACTTCTCATTTTTTGAAAAAAATGTATGACACTGTGATATACTTCATTTATGGCAATGTAAGCTACCACATGAAGATTGTGAAATCATTATGGATGCCAAAGACGAAGTGAAAAAGAATCAGTGGAAAAGAATGTGATGGTTGGAATTAAAGGCATGTTTTAAGATAGAAGGAGTGCCGAATGCAGGTCTGTCACTGACTATCTGTGTGGGCCTGCCACAGATCATTTGCCCTCTCTGGGCCTCAGTTTTCCTGTCTGTGAAAGGATCCTTATGAATTGTAGCATTTGACAATTCTGGGCTGTAGTGCTGATGAATATCAAATCATATTAACTTCAAAAATGTCTGTCAAGGTATATTCACCTCTTAGGTACTTTCTTTGATAATTATTTTGTTTGAGTGGATTTTTTCCCCTTATAAAGTTCCTCCCAACAGTGTAAAAAATGTGTAGTTTTCTGCATTTGATGGTTGAGGCCCACTGAGATTGTATACTTGTCCAAAATTATACAGGCCCTTTGGTGGTAGTAGTGGGATAAAACTCCAGAAACCCTGGCTCCTATACCTTTTGTTGGACAGAAGCGAGATGTCCCTCCTATGTTCAGTAATTATTGAGGCATAGTTTAATTAATACCAAGTGAACACATTTTATATGTTTAATGGTAAATAAATTGTGTTCTTTAGCCTCAAAGGTCTGATCTTGTGAAAGTCAGTTCCAAAAGGAGATGCAGGAAGTTCTATGATAAAGGTATTTTTTTGACTTTTTCTTCAACTAGGATTAATTAACAAGGACAAGACTTACCTTCCCCATTAAGAAGATTGTACACCATGATCAAGAGGAATTCAACGCAGGAATGCAGAGATGATTCAGAATATGCAAGTCAATAGACGTCATACACCACATTAACAGCACCAAAGACAAAAATCACACGAGCATCTCAATAGATGCAGAAAAAGCTTTTGATAAAATTCAACATTCATTTTTGGTAAATACCCTCGAGAGAATCAGAATAGATGATCTTTATCTCAATCTGATAAAAACGATTTATGACAAACCAACAGCCAACATCATACTAAATGGACAAAAGCTGAAAGCTTTCACTTTGAAATCAGGAACAAGATAAAGATGTCCATTATCACCACTCCTATTCATTATAGTTCTGGAAATGTTAGTGAGAGCAATTAGACAAGAGAGAGAAATAAAAGGAATAAGGATAGGAAAGGAAGAAGTTAAATTATCATTATTTGCAGGTGACATGATACTCCACATAGAAGAATTCCACCAACAGACTTCTAGACACAAAAATTCCACCAACAGACTTCTAGACTTAATAAGCAAATTCAGCAGTGTAGCTGGGTACAAAATCAACACTCAAAAGTCAATAGCATTCCTGTACACAAACAACAAACACAGTGAGGGAGAAATTAGAGAAATCACATCCTTCACAATAACATGAAAAAAAATGAAATACTTAGGAATCAATCTAATGAAGGATATAAAAGTTCTATATATTGAAAATTATTATACTCTGAAAAAAGGAGATTGAAGAGAATATCAGAAAATGGAAAGATATTCCTTGCTCATGGATAATAAGAACAAACATAGTAAAAATGGCCATACTCCCAAAACCGTTATACAGAGTTAATGCAATCCCAATTAAAATATCTCTAGCATACCTCACAGATCTAGAGAAAACATTCCTAAAATTCATTTGGAAACAGAAGAGACCTAGATCAGTGAAGGCAATCCTGGGCAACAAAGGCAAGACAGGAGACATCACAATCCCTGACTTGAAATTATACTACAAAGCTACTGTGATAAAACCAGCATAGTACTGGCATAAAACAGACCTGAGGATCAGTGGAATAGATTAGAAGATGCAGACACAATTACAAAGACACTCAATCACCTTATCTTTGACAAAGGAATCAAACATGTTCACTAGAAGAAAGATAGCCTTTTTAACAAATGGTGCTGGAAAAATTGGCTTTTCACATGCCTAAGACACATGTCTATATCCATGCACCAAACTAAAGTCAAAATGGGTCAAAGATCTAAATATTAAAACAGAAACACTGAATCTATTGAAAGACAAGATAAGTAGAAATCTTGAAGACATAGGGGTAGGTAGAGACTTCATGAACAAAACTCAAACTGCATGGGAAGTACTTCAAAGAATCAACAACTGGGACCTCATCTTATTAAAAAGTTTTTGTGCTTCAAAAGAAATCACCAACAGAGTGAAAAGAAAACCTACAGAATGGGAAAATATTTTAGCCAGTTGTCCCTCAGACAAATGACTTCTATTTGGAACATACAAAGGATTGAAAAAAATCAGGCCTCCCAAATTCTAAGACCCAATCCAAAAATGAGCATATGAGATGAATATGCACTTCTCTGATAAATACTAATTGCAAATAAATATATGGCAAAATGTTCAACATCACTGGTCATTTGAGAAACGCAAATTAAAACAACACTGAGGAGGAGAAAAGAAGGAAGGGAAAAGAAAAAAGATATAAATTTGTATATATACACTTAAGATAGCTAAGATGACTGTACTACTAATTCTATTAGTTCTTGGGAACAAAACAGTTAACATTCATAGGATTAGGTCAATTTTGCATGTCTGTGTCTGGTAATCTCAGTAACTTTTGAAGATAACTATACAAAATAACAACCTTTGGTATGTTCCCACCACCTTGTTTTGAAAGCCTATATTGTTATTGTTTTGGGATCTCTGTTATTGTTATTTATTTGTCTCTTGTTTTGTTTTGTTATTCCTCTAGCACAGAAAGGATAGCTGTACATGTGTAGGCTTATACATGCCTAGAACTACTCCTAAAGAGTTTACAAGAACTGATTTTATTAAGTGTGATGGTATGAACAGCTGCTTTGAAGAAAACAAGACATTATGGTAGCCATTGCTGATTTCTTAGCATCATGTTTTGAAGTCCAATAATGCTTTTATTCTTTGATTTGATTGATTTAAGTTTGTTTTCTATTATTTGATTGCAATAAGTGAGGAGGTATGGACAGTTATTTTGAAGAAAACAAGAGACATTATGGTAGCCATTGTTGATTTCCTATTGTCTGGTTTTGAAGACCTGTAATGCTTTCATTCTTTTGTTTTGATTGGTTTTATACTATTTTGTTTTGTTTGAATTTATTGTGTGTGAAGGTATGAAGAAAACAAGAGACACTATGGTAACCACTATTAATTTCCTATTGTCTTGTTTTGAAGTCTTATATTGCTTGCATTGCTCTGTTCTGATCTGCTTTGTTCTGTTTTATTTTGTTTTGTTTTATTTTATTCTCTTTAAAATAAAATAAAATAACCCTGAGATTCCATCTCACTCCAGAAAGAATGACCGTCATCAAGAAATCAACCAATAACAAATGCTGGCTGGCCTGTGGGGAAAAAGGAATCCTTCTCTACTGTTGGTGGGAGTGTAGAGTGGTACAGCCACTGTGGAAATCAGTGTGGAGATACCTCAAAAAACTAGGATTAGAAGTTCTGTTTGAAGATTTCTAGAAACATATCAATTACCAAAACTGGATCACTGGATCACACCCTTCACAATAGCATGCAAAAAAAAAAATGAAATACTTAGAAATTAACCTAACAAAGGAAGCAAAAGATCTATTCAATGAAAATTACAATACTCTGAAAAAAGAAATCAAAGAGAATATCAGAAAATGGACATTCCGTGCTCATGGATAGGAAGAACAAACATTGTGAAAATGGCCATTCTCCCAAAATTATTATACAGATTTAATGCAATTCCCATCAAAATACCATTAGCATACCTCACAGATCTAGAGAAATCATTCTTAAAATTCATCTGGAACCACAAAAGACCTAGAATAGCAAAGGCAATTCTGAGCAGTAAGGGTAGGGCAGGAGGCATCACAATCCCAGACTTGAAATTATACTACAAAGCTACTGTAATCAAATCAGCATGGTACTGGAATCAAACCAGACCTGAGGATCAATGGAATAGATTAGAAGATACAACCCCAAGTACAAACATACTCAGCCACCTTATCTTTGACAAAGTGGCCAAACATGTTCACTGGAAGAAAGATAGCCTCTTTAATAAATGGTGCTGGAAAAACTGCTTTCCATATGCCAAAAACTAAAACTAGACCCAAGCCTATCACCATGCACTAAACTAAAGTCAAAATGGCTCAAAGATCTAAATATGAAAACAGAAACACTAAATCTGCTGGAAAACAAAGTGGGTAGAAATCTTGAAGACATAGGGGTAGGTAGAGAATTCATGAACAAAAGTCAAACTGCACAGGAAACACTTTCCAGAATCAACAACTGGGATCTTGTCTTGTTAAAAAGTTTTTGCATGTCCAAAGAAATGTCCAACAGAGTGAAAAGTAAACCCACAAACTGGGAAAAAATTCTAGTCAACTGCCCCTCAGACAAAGGCCTTCTATCTAGAGCATATAAAGAATTAAAAAATATCAGGCCCTTGAAATTCAAAGACCCAATCCAAAAATGGGCATCTGAGATGAAAACACACTTCTCAGCTGAACAAATATGAATGGCAAATAAATACATGAAAAAATGTTCAGTATGGCTGGGGATCTAGCTCAGTGGTCTAAGTGCCTGCCTGGCAAGCGCAAGGTTGTGAGTTCAATCCCCAGCGCCATAAAAAAAAAAAAAAGTTCAGTATCATTGGTCATTAGAGAAATGCAAATTAAAACAACTCTGAGATTTTATCTCACTCCAGAAAGAATGGCCAGGATCAAGAAAACCACCAACAACAAATGCTGGAGAGGCTGTGGGGAAAAAGGAACCCTTCTCCACTGTTGGTGGGAGTGTAGACTGGTGTAGCCACTGTGGAAATCAATTTGGAGGTTCCTCAAAATTCTAGGATTGGAAGTCCCATTTGACCCAGCTATTCCACTTCTGTGCATATTCTGAGAAGAAGTGAAATCATCATACCACAGTAATATATGTGCACCCATGTTTATAGCAGTACAATTTGTAATAGCCAAATCTTGGAAACAACTCAAATGCTCATCAACTGAGGAATGGATAAAAAAGATGTGGTACTTTTATACAATGGAGTATTATTCAGCTATAAAGAAGGATCACATTGAGGCTTTTATAGGTAAATGAATGAGACTTGAGACCATCCTCATAAGTGAAATAAACCAAACTCACATGTGTAAACACCACGTCCTCTCCTTAGTGTAAGAAACTGAAAGACTTAATAAGATACAAAATTCCCTATAAATATGGGGGAAAGGTTCTGAAGCCCAGTGTTGTTTTTATTCTTTGATTTAATTGGTTTAAGTCTCTTTTCTATTCTTTGATTGCAATATGTGAGAAGATAGGAACAGCTCTTTTGAAGAAAATGGGACATTAAGGTAGCCATTGTTGGTTTCTTGTTGTCTGATTTGAAGGCCTGTAATGCTTTCACTCTTTTGGTTTATCTGGTTTTATATTATTTTGTTTTGTTTGAGTTTATTGTCTGTGAATATATGAACAACCATTTTAAAGAAGGCAAGAGATACTAGGGTAGCCATTGTTAATCTCCTGTTGTTATGTTTTGAAGACCTGTATTGCTTGCAGTGTTCTGTTCTGAAACGCTATGTTGTGTTTGACTTATTCTGTTTTGTTTTGTTCTATTCTCTTTAAAAAAAAAAAAGAGTTCTGTTTGACTCAGCTATTTTCCTTCTGGGTATTTTCCCAGAAGAATTGAAAACATCATACCACAGTGATATATGTGCACCTATGTCTATAGCTGCACACTTTGTAATACCCAGATCTTGGAAACAACCCAAATGCCCATCAACTGAGGCATGAATTTAAAAAATGTGGTATTTTTATTCAGTGGAGTACTACTCAGCTATGAAGAAGGATAATGTCAAGGTTTTTATATGTACATGAATGCAACTAAAGACTGTACTCATAAGTGAAATAAATCAGATTCACATGTGTAAACAACATATTGTCTCGCTAGTGTGAGAAAATGAAAGTAAATAAGACCCAAAAACTATAATAGACATAGTGAAAGGGAAAGAAACTGCTCAAGGGATATTATATTGTTTGATCAATTTTGCCTGTATCTGGTAACATGAGCAACTATTTTGAAGATAACAATATTTAATACAATAACCATTGTTATATTCCTATAATCTTATTTTGAAATCCTGTATCATTATTTTGTTGTTGTTATTGTTGTCATCATTTGGCATTTTTTTGTCTGTTTGCTTGATTGCTTTTTAATTTTCCTGTGCTTTTTTTTGTCTTAAAATAGATGAAAGAGTTACCATCCCAGCCAGAACAACACCAAAAGTGGAAAAAAAAATGAAATAATGATTTTCAAGTCATTAGATATAAAGGCAATAAGAGACAGTGATCTCTAAATACAGGAAATAAGCAATCCTATGATCATCTTAGACCTGGTGCAGGGAGAGGAAACTCAGTGGGTCCAAACAGTTTTCTTGAGAGTAGAAGACATGCCTGGAAATCTGGCTATATTTTAGAAGGTCAAACAGCAGAGTGGAGAGACTTACAGAGAGAAAGGCCTTCAGAGATCCGTTGAGGCTCCTTTTGTATCTTCAGTGGTGTGGTGCTAAGCAGCATATTGCCTGTGAAGAAACTCCTCAATACTAAAGAGTCATCTATCTTTGAAAATCACGCAGAGCTAGGAATAATTATTCAATCCTTTGTCTAGAGTGGAAAAACCTCATAATTCATAAGACATTAGAATACTTAGAAGCATTATGTCTCAGTTATGGGGAAAATTAGTCTTAGTTTAAAGGTTGATCTCATCTAACAAAGCTGAAGAGAAATATCCTAAAAGGCCAATTTTTTTCCAAACAACCTATGTACATCAAAAGTATTTGTAGGATTATACAAATATTCAGTACCCAATGAGGTAAAACTCATAACAACTGCTAATGTACTAAAAAGTTACAAGATATGCAAAGAACCAGGAAAATATGGCTCATGATAAAAGAATCTATCAATAGAAACTAGCTAAGAAATGTCACAGAAGATAGAATTTAGAGAAAAAGACACTGAAACAGTCATAACTGTTTTAAATTTATAAAACAAAATAACTGAAAAATTGAGCAAGTTAAGTAGAAACATGGATGATATATATATTATAATGTCTGAAATGGGAAGTGCAAGAGATGAAATTAAAAGCAAATTAGACATTGTGGAAGAAAGCATCACAGCAATGGAAACCATCTAAAATAAAACACAAGGAAGAAAATATACAGAAAAATTATCAAAGCAGCCATAGACCATGAAACAACTAAGGGATTTGATTTATGTGTGAGTGGAATTCTTACCAGGTAGGACAGAGAGCATCATTAAAAACATATTTACAAACAATGAATAAAATTTTCCACTAGAATTGAGAAATCTAGTAGAAAATGGATATATATAGTTTTAAGGTAATTATGGTCTAGATTAGTCAGAATTCTCCAAAAAAAAAGATATACATGAATATGTTTATTATGAGAATTGGGCCATGTAATAATGGAGGCCAAGGAGTTCTATGATATGCCATCTATAAGCCAGAGAACCAAGACAGCTGATGGTGTAACTGAGTCTCAGTTCCAAGACCCGAGAACCAAGGGGAGCTGATATCAGGATGTGGGCTGCTGGTATAAGTGCTGAAGTCTGAAGGCTTGTGAACCTGTACCTGCAATATCTGAAGATAATAGAATGGGTGTCCCACCTCAAGAAGAGAGAATTTTGTTTTCCTCCATGTTGTTTTTTTTCTGTCTAGGACCTGAATGAACTGAATTATGTCTACTCGCATTGGTTAGAGTACCTCCTTTTTCACTCAGTCTATTCATTCAAAAGATAGTCTCTTCCAGAAATATCCTCAAAGACATATCCAGAAAAAAAGTTTTACTAGCAGTGTGGGTATCCCATAGACCAGTCAAGTTACACATAAAGTTAACCATCATACACTGTGTGTGAAGTGGTGTAATATCATTTGGAAGTAGACTATGACAAATCAAAGATGAATAATATAAATTCTAAAGAAAGTACCAATATAACAAAACAAATAGTTATGTATATTAGGGTAACAAGCAAAAAAAAAAAGGTGCTATAAAAATTTAATTAATCCAAAAGAAAGTGAGATAGAAGTAAAAAGAAACAGGATAGATGGAACAAACAGAAAAACAACAGATTAAAAGCCAACCATATTAATCATAGTAAATACAAATGTTCCAAAAATTCTAATCATTAGACAAAAATTGTGAGTTTCTAAATATCTAGAGCATTAAATCCACTTGGGATTAAAGATACAAAGAAGTCAAAGATGAGAGGACAGGAAAAGGTATATCATGCTGACACTAATCAAAGAAACCAAGAGTAGCTATTTTAATATCAGAAAAAGTAGATTTCTGAACAAAAAATATTATCAAGAATAATATTTCACAGTCATAAAAGTGTCTATTTCTTAATAGGATATTACAATTCTATATATACAAGAAGCAAAGGCTGAGAGAACTGCAAGTAGGTAAATACACAAATGTAGTCAGAAATTTCAATACCTTTCTTTCACCACTTGACAGAACAAGTGGACTGAAAATCAGTAAGGATATAAGAGTCTTGGACAGCAGCATGAGTCAATTTGTTCTAATTGACATTTATAGATCACATTATCTAACACAGGCAGAGTATACGTTTTTCCAAATTTCCATGAATTATTTTTTACTACAATAGCTCATATTCTGGATTAGAAAATAAACCTCAATAAATTTAATAAGGTTCAGGTTAAAGTTCTCTGTTCATAGAGCAAATAAATTAGAGTTTAATAAAAAGGGATTTAAAAAAACCTCAAATATTTAGATGTTAAATAGCACATTTAAAAATATCCATGAGTCAAACAGGTAATTAAAAGAGAAATTGGAAAGTGTTTTAAATTGAGCAAAAATGAAAAATATAATCTAACAGAACTTGTGGGAAGCAGCTAAAGTAGTATTTAAGGGAAATTTATAGTACTAACTACTGTGTATTAGAAGTGAAAAACTAGTTGCAATTGATGATCATTCTGCCTTGAGAATTTAAAAGGACAAAAGAAACCAAGTAATTTAAAGAGAAAACTAAACTTCATTGTAAGAATTACTTTAAAAGATGAGAAAAGCAATAGAGAAAAATTAATGAAATAAAAATATTATTCTTTAAGAAGATCAATAAGAGTAATAAAAGTCTATCCAGACTAATCAAGAGAAAAAGAGAGAAGATACAAGTTACTAGTATCGGGAATGAGAGAGTAGCTATCACTATGGACTTTGTAGATACTTAAAAGATAGTAAAGGAGGACTTTAACCAATAAATTCTACAACTTAAATTAAATGAACAAATTTCTTAAAAGATACAAACTATTAAAATTCATTCAAAAGAGATAGGTAATTTAATAACCCTGTATAAAAGAAATTGACCTTATAGTTAAAAACCTTCCTATAAAGAAAACTCCAGGCCCAGAAGGTTTCATGGGGGAAATTTTACAATTTACATAAGAAAGGAACTTCAATTCTTTTTTTTATTTTAAAGAAAAAAATGGCATGAAATTTCAAAGGAAGACTGTAGGAGAATAACAATGGTTAGTACATTGCATATTGTTAACTTCAGAGTAGTTGCTTCTATTACAAGATATAAGCATGAAAAATTGATCAAATAATATAGGCACAAACCTTTCTTTTCAGCAAGCTAACGATTTCAATTCTACCCAAACTTTTCTTGAAAATTGAAGAGGAATAAATGCCTTTCAATTGAATATAGGAGACGGTATTACACTGATAGCAAGACTTGACAAAGACATCACAAGAAAACAGAACTCCAATCACTATCCCTCATATCATATATGCGAACATTTTAAACACAATTTTAGCAAATCAAATCCAATAATATATGAACAGGATAATAGTTTGACCTAGTGGTGTTCATCACAAGGACGATTTAACACATGATAACAAAACAATCTGACAATCACTAATTTAAAATAAAATGATCATCTCAGTAGATGCAAAACTAAACCAAACAAACACAAACCATCTTGACAAAATTTGACTTTATTCATTTTAAGTACTTGGTATAGTTTGGAAATGTCCCCGAAGGCTCATGTGTGAAAGCCTTGAGTGTCAGCCTGTAGTGCTATTGTGAAGTGATAGAGTCTTCAGGAGGTGGCTATTTAGTAGAAAGAAGTTAGTTCATTGTGCCCTTGAAGGATATTCCCTTTCTTCTCGAGCTCTCTGCTCCATGGTCAAGGTGAACAGGCCATCGTCAGTGCTCACTCCCACCATGGGTATGTACTATGTTGCCTCAGGACCAAAGCAACAGAGTCAAGTAAATCTGGTATGAAAACTTTGAAACTATGAGCTAAAATAATCTTTCCTCCTTTTAGGTTGATTATATCAAGCATTTTATTCTAGTAATGGAAAGCTGACTAATACAACACCTTGCAAGACAACAAAAAAAGTAAATATCCAACAATGAGTATCCAGGAAAAACTCACAGCTAGAAACATATTTAATTATAAGAGATTGTGCTTTTTCTCTAAGTTCAGGAACATGACCAAGATGTCTGTTCTTCCATTTAACATTTCACTGGAAGCTCTAGGTAGTACACTATGAAAAAAAAGGGAGATAAAAATGAAGTTAGGAAAGGAAGAAGAAAAACTGTAGCAAGGTATAAAAGGGAAGAGGCTGGAGAATAGGGCACGGGGAGCTTTGGTGCTGGTATTTGTGTTTACTCTCTCCATTGTGGTGATGGTTTTGGGGATGCATTTCTATGTGAAACATATCCTACATTTACTCCAAATACACAGTTAACTTTGTATCCATTATACCCCAGTAAAGCTCTTAAAAGAAAACCACATTAGAACAAATTGTGTTTTGATAAAATAGATTAAATTGTATATCCATATTTAAACATTTATAGTTTAGTAAATTTACATAGAGATTTATTAAAATAAGAGGGATGCTCAGAGTGCTGAGGGGGTCAGAACAGGGACAACACATGATCAATAGTGTTTTTTGTTCTTGTGCTACATTATGCTAACTAGCTTGGTGTACTAAAGGCAGGGCTTGGGCACTCTGGCAGGGAGACTCAAACTTTGTAACTTCTGGTTCTGGGACTTAAGGCTGTTAGGCAGGAAGCTCTTCAGATTTCACAGTCCTTTTGCTCTGTCTTTGAGGATGCGACTTGCTGTTGCTTAATAGATGAAGTTTCTCCTCTGTTTTTGAAAAACATTCAGAACTATTTACTGAAGATCAAAAGCAAAATGAATGAAAAAATTAAAAACCATATTTCTAAAACTATTCTATTTCTATAGGTTAGAGATGGCGAACCTTTTAGAGATGAGTGCCCCAACCACAACCCAAAATCCACCTATTTATGACAAAGTGCCTACATTGCAGTTAAACTTGAATACTGAGGTTTTAGTTTAGAAAAAACAATCTTCTGTCTTAAAAACAAATAACACAGATGCCATAGTTTGCCACCACTACTGTAGATGGATTTGGTTCATTGAAGGCTATAAAATGATAATTTAATTCATACACCAAATTGGTTTATAATTAACTATTCATATATATGGCCTCCCCCACTTCCTATTCTTAACAGAGATGGAACCTCTGTTAGCTTGCCCATTCCACCCACTTAAAAAATTCTTTTAGTAATTGCATTCATTTTAGGAATTGGTACTGCATGTGTACATATAACATCTTGATCATCTTTACTTCCCTTTATCCTGCCTCCCCTTTCACCTTCTCCAGATCCCTTTCCCAGCTCCACAAGGTCTGCCTCCCTGTTTCTTACCATGTCTCTTTTGTTTTGTTCTTTAAATTATTTATGTCTTGGGTGTCTCATTATTTATATGTTGGTTGTCTTATGTAAGAGGAATCGTGATATTTATTCTTCTGTCTTTGGTTTATTTCTCTAGGATTATGATCTCAAGATCCATCTATTTTTCTACAAATGACTCAAATTTACCCTTTATGGCTGAGTGGTACTCCAGTGTATATATAAATTTCCTTACCTATTTATCTGTTAATGGGCATACAGGTCCCATTCCATAATTTAGTTATTGTAAATTGTGTTGCCAGAAACATGGGTATGCCTGTATCACTTTAAGATGATGACTTCATCTCTTTTGGGAAGATACCCAGAAGAAGTATGACTGAATCAAATGGAATTTCTACTTTTATTTTTGAAGAATCTCCATACTAATTTCCATAATAGTTTACTAGTTTACATTCCCACCACCAATGTAGAACACAACCTGACCAGTATTGTTGTGTTTTAAGTCCTTAATGATAGCCATTCCTATTGGATTAAGATGGAATCTCAGTGTTGTTTTGATTTCCATTTCTGTAATGGAAATCATGTTTTTCATATTCTTATTGGTGATTTGTACTTCTGTTTTTGAGAAATATCTTTTCATTTCAATTTCCCACTTTTTGTTGATACTGATAAAACTGGTTATCCATGCTTGGAATGAATTTAGACCCTTATCTCTCTTTCTACTAAAATCAAATATAGTCACAGGTCCAGGACACCAACATTTTCAAAATTGTTAGTAGAAACTTTCTTTTTTATGAGTAATGAAACTCTGTTTCATGAGTAATGATCCTCCACCTCCCCTCCAATAAATAAATAGATATGTAGTCACAAAAAGGCCACAAAGTGGAGCAAAACTTTCAGTGCAAGTAGCAAACAGGGGATAAGCATTTGCTACCAAACAATCTTCCATATCCTATTGACCAGGAGTCAACTCAGATCTAGGGAAAATGACTGAAGAGTTGAGTTTATGGGCTAGTTCAGTCCTGTCCTGGCTTTGGGCCTCTCAGGTCTTATTTTTTGACAGGACCCTAGCAGGAACTTGGGCTGTGGTTGAGGATCTGGCCAGGTGATCTGCATCTGGACTTTTCTAGGTAGAAAGGAAATGCATGATTTTTCTTGCTCTATGATGGGGAAAATACCATATTTATGTGCAAGTTCTGAGGCTGGATAAATGGTTCATGGTCTTGTTTCTGTGGCTCCTTGTCTTGTTTCTATGTTTGATGTTTGGAATGAAAAAAGGCAGAGGTCTAATGGCAATTGTTCACACTATGTGCCACAGGAGTGCCTGACCTGATGAGTAAAAAGCTGAGCTTGCGTGGGGAAGGGGGGCTTAGTGGTGTCGTCATTCTTTTTCTCTTAGAATTTTACTTTCAGCTGTTTGCTTTGTCCTATTTTCCTCTTCATCTCTTCTTCTTTCATTTCATTAATTTTTTTCCTTCATGTTCAGTTCCCTTTTGAATTTCTTTCTCTCCAAGTACATTTATTTCTATGACTTGCTTTGTCTGTTATTTTGAACCCTTATTTTCTTGTCTTCATTTAGGATGATCTCTGAAGTCAAAGATGCTCCTCTTATCACTTCATAGCCTAGCCAATGGTGAGGTAAATTAACACCTACATGTAGATTTAGAATGTCATACTTTTTCCTTTTCAGTTGAATGATTTTTTTTTTTAAATCATTGTGAAGAGTTCTTTATCTCTATGAATAATTTGTCCTTAAATTCTACTTATTTGGTATGAATTTAGGATGGCCAACTGTATTTTGGTTGGTATTTACACAATATCTTTTCATCTTTTCAGCATTTTGTACAATTATACTTAGTGAGTGTCACTGACAGGTTATGCATATTTTTGGGATTTGGCCACTGCCATCAAGACTGGGAATCTTTGTCTTCTAACTGAAGCATTTTGTCCATTTGCTTTTTAACGTATTTCTGAATATATTTGGTTTAAATCTTCACTCTTACTATTTGATTTTTGTCTGACCCATGGTTTTCTATTTCTATTCTCTTACTTTTATTTGGATATATTAGTTCATTTTTAATTTATTTTCTACCTCCATTAACTTCTCTGTTATATTTTAGTGGTTATTATAGAGTTTGCTCAAAAAATTTACATGCACATTCCTGATGTAACAAGTGTAATAAAATAAATTAGCACTTTCATCACTTTTTGGTTAAAGTGGGCATCCCAGGACACTTTATATTTATCCATCTTCAATTATATGCTACTATAATAAAAGTTTTAATTTTATTAATATTTTAAGTCTTATGAGACACTTTATTATTTTAAATGGTAACTATTCACTTAACTTTCCCATTCATTAACTCTTTCTGTTGCTCTTTAGGTCTTATTTTATCTTTAAGCATCCATATGGGATTATTTTCTTTTTATCTATAGAAATTTCTTTTAGTTCATATCTACTGAGAAATTTTCTCAGTTTTTAATTTTGATTCCACTGATATTTTTTAAAGGATATTTTAGCTGGGTATAGATTTTTTAGAATGGCAGTTATTGTCTCAGCACTTTTAAAAAAATGGTTACATTATTGTCATATTTGGCTCTGGTAGAAAGTCAAATGTGGGTCCTGTTATTGTTTCTGCAATTTTTCTTATTTTTTTTAATTTTAAGACCCCCCCTCTTTTAGGCTAATCATCAGTTTTTTTCTGATGTGTGGGTAAGATTAATTTTTTAAAATTGTATCCTACTTGAGATTCATAGTTAATGCTGTGCCTTTTTGTCTTTCAGTATTTTTGAAAAAAAATCTTATATATTTTTCTTCCTTGTTTTTTCTCTTTTATTCCTCTGTTACAGTGGCTATACTTCTTAGATCTTTTCCCCTGTGCAATAAATCTTGAACTATTTTGAATGCTTCTGTCTATATATTTTATCCTTTTATCTTTTATTGCTTTGCTCTGGAAATTTTCTTCTGATCTATTTTCCAGATGATCAATTCACATTTTAGCTGTGTTTAATTTGTTTTGAAAATCATCTGAAGATTTAAAAATTTCACTTATCATTTAGTTTTAGAATTTTATTTCATTCTTCTAAAAACATTTCAAACAGAATTTCTACATCTAGGTTTTAAAAATTCCTTGAACATATTAGGAATAATTATTTTAAAGTCTGTATCTAATAACTCTATTATTTGAGTTCTCTATATGCCTGGTTATTTTTGATTGAGAACCAAGTATAGTATATGAACAAAAGTCAGAAATGGTTTGAGGCTGTATAAACTTATTTTTTTAAGAGAGGATTTAATTTATATCTTATGAAACCCAGAAGACCTTAGAAATATAAGATCACCTCAATCTAATGAGGATGGTTAGTTCAAATCTGACTTTCAGTTCCTGTGAGGACTGGTTCTAAGTTGAGGATCCTGTCCACCTCTCTGTCTTGGTGGATCCTGTACACTATGTTTTTTTCCTCTGTCAAAGATACTCTGTCAAAAGGTCTATTAATTTTACACTTTAAGACATCTCTATTAGAGTTGGGTGAGTCCTTACAGCCTGAAAAACAGTAGCCTAAAATGTCAGACTCACTTCTCTGGTTTTACTTTTCATTATTCCGTTAGTTTTGATCCTATAAATCTTCCCTATCTTGCAATCTTTTCAGTGCCTGATAACTTTTATACATTGCCCAGCTTTTCTGTTTGAACTTTGTGTGGAGTTTCATGCAAGTCACCCAGTGTGTCACAACTATGTTGCTGTGTGCTACTGGAAAAATAATCTTCCATCTCTGGACCTCAGTTTCACATCAATAAAGAGTTTCAACCTGAGACCACCCCAAACTCATTTTTCATTCAGTAGAAGCCTGTGTTTGCTCTGTAGACCAGTGCATCAGACAAGTGGACTGGACTGTCAGTTTTCATAGAGAAGGCTCAGTTCTTCCTAAGCAGTGCTGGCAACCTGTGTCATCTGGCTCAAGTAACTCACAGGTCTTTGGAGTGATGACCATGAGCACATTTGCTACTCTCGAGGATTGGTATCATGGACTGCTGTGGAAGGCAGACCCCTTGTAATACATACTCTATTCACCGTATTGGTGTGAAATGTAGGCAGAGATGTTTCATTTTTCTCTCAACCCAGAAATAGGAAGCAAGGATTCCCTAAGGGTTATTTATCACAGTCAGAAGGGAGATAAATAAAGAGTTGGAATGTTGTTAATTTACTCAGATTCCAAACTCGAAGTCTCTTTGATGGAGCAGGGGCACTGAGAGAGACCTGATGTGGGGTTTCTGGTGAGCCATCTGGAGGGTCTGCCCCTCATCTTCCTGTACATGAGCTCACACACACACACACACACACACACACAGGCATGTTGTGCACCCTAGACATGTGTGGTTAATGATGACCATATTAAGGATGGACACATCTGGTGGAAACAGTTTCTAATAGGAATTTCAAAGCACTATCACTTTCATTCTAAAGGACTAATTTACTTACATTTTGCCTCTGGTTCTTTGTTTTGGGGAGTACTTAGAACATCACTTTTTAAAATACACTTTTGTGGAGTTCTAGCTCTGGAGAAAAGTCTTACAGTATCATGCTAGCCACCCTTGTGTTAAAAGCACGGACTCTATGGCCAAACTACCTGGGTTCAAATTCCAATTTCTCCATATTCTAGCAGTTAAACCTTGGTAAAAGTAGCAAATTTCCTTGTGCTTTTGTTATGTCACTTATAAAATGATAGTAAATAGCACTGTTTCATTGGATGGCTGAGAAAGTTAAAGGAGTATGTGGGAGAGTGAGCTGTTGATTGGCATGATGACTCTGTCACCTTCTTCTGTAGCTATACATCTTATATGAAGGAGCCACTGAGGAACGGACAGTGAGGTAAGCCGAAGTGGGGAGAGTGCCAGATTCAGTGTCAGGAGGTTAGCTGTGGTGTTTGATGAACTGTTGTTTTATACTTCTGAATGTCTGGACCTCAGCTCAAATTTTTTACTATAACATAGGACAGTTACTTTCCCATATACCCCATAAGATGGGTCTCAAAGTGATGAAAGTGGACAACTGTAAAAGCACAAAGCACTCTGTAAATGTGAGGGACTATTGCCAAAGGGAAAAAGACCCATGATTCTCATTAGGAAGGTAAAATGAAGGCTATGGAAGAAGGGGAGCATGCAGCTCTGACTTTCCATTTTAGTTTCTGAGGCTGTTGTGTTACTGCATGAACATGACTACTCAGGAGTACTATCCAGGACACACATGGCCCTACTGCATTGCTGAGAGAAGAAACCAGCCTATGGGTTTGGTGGTGCCTTATGTTCAGCCTTGTATTCCATTCTCTTCACCTAGGGTCTTGTCTTGGAAACTCTGAACTTGGCCTCTGACAATGTATACACCTTGCCCAGGAAGGAAACTCAAGTCTTTGCTGCCAGAAGTCAGCAGGAGGATTAAAAGCATCTCTGAAGCGATAAATGACAATAATCTTGGTATGAGGCAGATTAGGAGTTATGGACAGGGGAGTGGTCAGAGCTCTGAGATGGGCACAATGTAAAAGTCAGTATTGTTTTAGCTGCCTATGGCTGCTGTAACACATTATCAACAGACTTTATTCCCTTATAGTTCTTGAGCCCAGAAGTCTGTAGTATCTCTTGGCTTAAATCACGGTGTCATCAGGAACTTTCTCCCCTCAGAGGCTTAGGAAAGAAAGCACTCCTTGTCTCTCACAGCTTCTGGTGGCTTGGGCATTTCTTGGCTAGTGGTCACATCACTCCAGTCTTGGTCTCCATGGTCCACTGCCTCCTAGCTCTCTTTCTTGCTTTGGAATTTGAAGTTCACCCCGATCATACAGGGTAATGGCTTTATCTCAAGACTCATAATCTATACAAAGACACTTTTTCTAAATAAAGGAACATTTATAGATTCCAGGAATGGGATGTGAATATCTTGGGGGAGAAGGAATTTTGTGGTTTACTACAGGTGGTAAAGTAGGTGACTGGCAGAGCAGGACACAGGCCCACATGGGGACACTGGGAATGAAGGCAATAGGAACCTGTAGATGTATCCTAAAAGAGCACATTCCTTTGACTCTGTGGCTACGAAGTTTCTTGTGTCATTCCCCCTTGACACCTTGGTGCTGAATTAAAGAAAAGCTTGCCCACCTTCCTTCTTAGTCCCTTCTCATACCTTGAGATAAATTAGGCATGAGATTGCAGCAGGAAGCTTTAGTAAAATAATAATGCTCTCAAAGATACCCACATCATAATCCCTGGAACCATGATTGTTACCTCCTATGGCAAAGTCTTTGCAAGTGTGATTAAATTAAGGATCTCGAAGAGTTATCCAAGTGGACCCTAAATGTCATCACAAGAGTCCTGACAGAGAAAAATTTGACATATGTAGAGGAAAAGGCCATGTGATCATGGAGGCAGACACTAGAGTGATGGAACCAGAAATAAGGAACACTAGCAACCACCAGAGCCTGGAGGAGATGAGGAACAGATTCTCTCCTAGATCATGACAGATCACACTTTGAGTTCAGTCCAGGTTTACTAGTTTAGGACTTCTGGCCTCCAGAACCATGACAGAATACTTGCTATTGTTGTAAGACGTCTAGTTTGTAGTAATTTGTTACAGCAGTTAAGGTAACTAATACTGAGGCTCTCCTTGGACCTCTTCTTTGAGGGTGTCCGAGTCACAGCAAACTCATGAGCTAAATGTGTTTCTCTGATGCCTGATCCCTGGCCTCTAGGGAGCCCTAGAGGAGAGCATGCATGTACAGGCCCAGAGCAGCAGGCAGAGTTTAACACATTGTCACAGCCCTGTGCTTCCCACCACCTGAGCTGTGGCCATGGTGCAGACTTGAGTCCTATCTTTGAACCTTGGCTGCTGGAGGGAGACATCATGTCCAGCATGGGGTGGGCAGAGCCAGGGTCTGACAGCAGCAAAACTCCTTCCTGCCTCTGTGTTGACACTGAGGATTGCTAAGTTTACCCCCATCTTCCCTGCCTCATTGCTCAAGGGCAACAGCTTTCTGGAACAATTTTACTCCATGCACTGGGAACAAAGGAGAAACTAAATGCCTTGCTTGGGAGCAACCCATATGGAGGAGGCCAGGCAAGGCCCAGTGACGGGATAATTGCTTAAATATCTGCTGTAAGTATAAAGGCAGACTCTACCTCCAGCTGGAGTTCAGGTTCCCACAGGTCATGAAAACAAAGAGAGGAATGGGAGAATTAAACAGGAATAGAAATGGAAATGATTAGGAAAGATTGCCACTACTTGGGGAGGGGGAAGGGGGAAGTTATGAATTAACCCTTTTGAGATTGCACAAGTGGGGTGCAGGTTTACAGATTTCCTTCTTGGAAGGAAAATCTGGAGGTCCTTGCCTTCCAGTGGGACTCTCCACACTGGAAAGCTTTGCAAGTCCTGGAGAAGACACTCATGGGACACATCCAGGGGGCTGGGGTTTGGGAGCTGGTGCTGGTGTTGAGGGTTGAAGGTGAGTCTGTGGACAGCACACACAGGTTCCTTGTTTTTACTTGAGTTCCTTCCTTCTTGTTGATCACTTGGGCCTTATTTTCCGTCTGGCAATGCCTCTTTGTGCTTCTTATTTATGCCTGCCCAATACTCTGATGCTCCCGGGTTTCCACTGGGTCCTCTGCACTCTCTTAGCATTCTGTTTTTTCTTTGTAATTCTGGCACACTGACCACTATTGTCATAACTTATTTCCTCAATTCTAAGAAGGGCAAATTTTTCACATTATGACAGCCCTGGTATTCAGGTCTTTCTTACAATCAATGGGCATATTTAATGGGTGTGTTGCATGAGGTTCTCCAGAGAAATAGAACCAATAAGAGGTACACATTTACAGAAGGAGAGAGAGAGAGAGAGACAGACAGACAGACAGACAGACAGAGAGAGAGAGAGACAGAGAGATAGAGAGACAGAGAGACAGAGAGAAAGAGAGAAAGAGAGAAAGAGAAAGAGAGAGGAGATTTTAAGGAAAAGCCTTACAATTATAGGGATTAACATGCCCAAATTTTAGTAGTACAGGTTAGAAACTCAAATAAAATTTTGATGTTCCAGTCTTAAGGCACAAGTCTTTCTTCCTAGGAAACCTCAGTCTGTGCTTTTAAGGACATCAACTGATTTGGTGAGACCCACTCATATTATGGAGAACCATCTGTTTTGCACGAAGTGTACTGATTTCAATGTTAATCTCATCTAAAAATACCTTCAGAGCAACATCTAGACCAGTGTTTGACCAAACAATTGGACACTGCAGCTTAGCAAAGTTGACTGCTGGGATTAACCCTTTAGTAGCATAGTTGTTTATTTTCCTTGATTGATTCGTCCTTTTCTGACAAAAAATAAGTGCATGTACCATCTTGGTGGGTGCCTTCAGCATGGAGATCCGCAGCATTTGTTTGGAGTCTGTCTTCCAGGGGGCTGTGAGCTGGATGGGGGCAGGAATCACAACCGTGTGTTCACGGAGACACCTAACTATGGAACATTCGCGTGTAGTAGGCCCTTAGAATGTGCTGACTGCCTTGCCTGCTCAGTGATTTCATGAAGCAATGAATTATTTAGATTTG
>RJWT010002820.1:0-39016 GCA_004365215.1 Cuniculus paca
TTTTTCTGCACGGTGAGTTGCAACACTGAGTCTTGTTTGCGCATTAATGGGCAGGTGAGAGCATCACAGATGGCCCAACTTGTTCATTTACTTCCACTGAGACACTTCTGAGACAAATGCTCCCCTGAGACACAGAATCCTATATGCAGGACTTTCTCTAGACCTCTTGGCCTACCTGGTCTCAGGATCTCAGAGGTTCTCTGCTTGGTCCATCTGAGTGGACTGGAATTCTCCAATGAGGTTTGGTAATAAAGCCTGAGCATGTAATACACCAGCCCATAGTTTTTCTTGTGTATGTATCTCCCTGAGACTCTGCAGAGAAGATGAACCAGTGTACCCAATGCAGGATTCCACTATTTCAGAATCCTCTACTCCTATGGTTAATATATTGTGTCAACTTGAGAAGTTTAGCAGTTTAACTGAGAGACTCAGCAGGGAGCCAGGGCTCTTACTTTGTAAATATCCTCATCCTGTGCAAAGGAGAGCAAGGACATTTTGTGAGTGTTACACCCACCCTGAAGGTGGGGTGGGGGCGCTGGCCTGGGTACAATTTAAGGGTAGAGAAGAGGCTTGCCTTTTCTCTTTTGCTCTGGCTGCTGCCTTGAAGTGTTGCCCCAGTGCCATGCCACTCTGCTTTGGAGCCAGCTGATTATGGACTGAAACCACCAAGAACTGTAAGCTAAATAAACCTTTCCTTGCTTCACTTTGGGTGTCAGGTGTTTTGTCCCAGTAATGAGAAAAAGTAACCAAGACATCTACCAAAACAATACACTAACATCAACTCTTAATGCATTCCTGTGAAGACAGAGCTCTAATAACTTGTACCCAAAAACACTAAAGGAATCAACAATGCTAGTAATTCAACAGAATTCTCCTCTTCTAATTGCCCTACAGAGACACAACTGTAATCTTAATGTGTACATGTGTGCTGTAATAATTTCATAATCATGTTTCTATCAATAAATAGTGGTTAGAAAAAATAATATATGATTGTTGAATGGGTGGGTGGGTAGATGAATTAACAAATGTTCTAGAATCTGAGGGCTGACAATATCTTACAGAGAACTCAAACAAGGATAGTCAGCAAAATCAAGGAATGTAAATATCAATAATTAGGGACAAACATGTTTCTAGAGGAGAGACTGGTTCTGAAAATAGAGTTTGGGACTCATCAGTCTTCCCTGTATTATTTAAAACTGCATGATAAGGCTAACATTTTGTAGATGACCACCTACAGATGTTTTAAAAAGGAGTCTTCTTTCGTCTTTTTTTGTAGCTATATGGAAAGGGAATGTTAATAATCAAAAAGATCTGCAAAAACTGTGACTTGGTATTTCTTAGGTTGTGGGCTATTGTTTGACACAGGTTGAACTCTGATACAGAAAATGACCAGCTTCTGAATTACGTGGGATGCTCACAACTCTGGAAGCAGAAATAGAATACCTCTGTCATAGAGAACCTTGCAAGGAGAAAAAAGAAATGAAGCTTTTAATATATTTGGATTCCCTTTGCTGGAAATGGCAGCCTCTTTTAAGAAAACCTTTGAGGACAGAATGTGAGAACATAAATAAACCACAGTGCAGCTGCCTTGCTCTCTAAAGAAGGTTGGTGTCTCTTATGCCACTTACAGATTTTATAAATGTGTTGTCATTCTTTAGTCATGATCATTATTGGAGGAAATGATTGAAGCTTTAATTATTAAATAGAAGGAATAGCAGAATGCTCTCACGGAGCCCTAGTGCTCCTGGTGTGCCAGGCCATCAATGCAGCTGATGTGAACCTCAGAGCTGTTAAGGCAGCTTGTGACCCATGCCGTGGCAGAGGCAGCAGTCTGTCTACCTCCCACTGCTGCCTGTCTCCTAAAATGTCTACATGCTGTTTATTGCAGAGCCAGTGTTTAGGCCAAATGCTCAGTAATGCGAAAACATCAATTATTTCCTTCCTATATTTAAATAAAGTATGATTGCCCTTGATTTAATAGCAAAGGAGCAATTTCCAAGGCACAAAAACATTTCAACCATTAAGTACAAGGGTTATGTTTAAAGTATATGTTTGTTTTCTTCTGCAAAACTGTGGGCTCTACCTGCATTACACTGGACTCACCATGCTGTGTTCCTACCTCTGCTGAATGCTGCACTCTACCGGGCTTTAGACTGTGGCACGACAAGCGGGCAAAGGAGAAATACTTACTTTGTCAGACATTCGTAAAAGTGGGGGAAGCAAGAAGCACCTGGTCATTCTACCTCACTAGTGCCTTTGTTTAAGTCTCCTAATTACCAGGAGTCATTCTTGTGAGGTTTTTTTTTTTTTCTTTTGAAAGCTACACTAAAGATTTCATTATGTGGATGGGTTAGAATTCCTTCATCTCATATAAGGGAGGACAGAAGTGAACACTCCCATGACCAGGAATGATTTTAAGGCAAGGCTGGGTTCTCTAGAGCTTGTGAACACTCCATTCTTGGGGAATGTCCCTTGGTATCTTGGGCCTTATCAGTGGCCTAGTGGCCAAATGAAGTTGCCTTCAGGATAGGTCGCATTTGTTTCAGACCTAGGAGATCACCAGACTTCAGATAAGATTTGCTGCCCAGGTTAATGACACTGGAGCCCTGATCCCACTTAATATGTGTGTGTCTGTGGGCTTCTTTTTTGTCAGGGTGTAATCTACAGGAAATGCTGTATTTTCCCTCTTTGTGATGAATGCAGTCTTAGAACACATTTGAAGTGATTAATGATCACAGAATTTAGTGCATATTAAGTGACCAACTGGGTTTCAGGTTACTTTGAGAAAGCCCAGGCAGTGTATTTCTTGGCACGAATTGAAGAATCTATAGTCAATATGTCTGGAGAGTAGCTGGTTTGCAGTAAAGCTGTGAGCAGGAAGGAGTTTCCTGGGTCCCTGGGGCTGTTGGCTGCATCTCCTGTCCCGCAGGGCACTGGGCCTTCTTTATGCTGCCCTTATTCTCAGAGACCCATCCTTTTCCCCTGTGCTGGAGTTCCCTCACAAACAGGAGTTTTTCCTGATCCTCTCTCCTGTGTTTAGACTTCCTCATTTATATGGAGATTTCTGAAGTACCTAGGAAAGTAGCTAGGTTTTGCTGCAGTTAAAATGTTTCAAGTCGGTGTGATGGCACATACCTGTAATCACAGCACTTGGGAGGCTGAGGCAGGATTGCCAGCAGTTCAAGACCAGCCTGGGCTACATAGTGAATTCAAGGCCAGCCTGAGCAACAAAGCAAGGCCCTATCTCAAAAAACAAAACTAAAAACAAAACATACAAACAAATGATAAAAAACCCCAAAACACACCAAAAACCAGTTTCAGTTGTTTTCTCTTTTCTCTTTCTCCTTCATAGTTCAAGGCCTTAGCATTTTAGGGGAGACTGGCCCAGAAATGAGTCAGCAGGATCAGCAGAAGCAACTGCATTGAAAGCAGATTTTGTGTTGCTACTCACATTATTTTATTTAGATAAGATAATGGTTGTGAATTTTTGTGAAGGACACATTTATCCTCCAAGTCACATTTCCTTCTTTCCTTTAATTCAGTCATCCATCCAACCCTTGACTCATTCAACTCCTATTGCATGCCTGTAGGATTTAATAGGCACTGTATATGAGTAGTAGAAACCAATAAGGATAGTAGTTGATCCAACCATCGTGAAGGTCTGCTTAGAGCTGAGGACAGGTTTATAAATAATGCAACTAGAGCTTACAATAAAGCTGTGATCTATGTGATTTTTATGAGTTACAGTGGTTGCAGTGAAAGAATTATTTCCTTGTGGGTCAGGAGGGATTCATGGGATTGTATGTCTACAGAGGAGAATACCTTTGAACAAAGATCTTGAAGAGTGGGTTAGTCCTTGTTTGGGAATAATGGGCAAAGGACATGCAGTATTCTGTGTTTCTCAGACCCAACTAGACATTTAGACTATCTATACCAGTGGTGGCGAACCTATGGCATGTGTGTTGCAGTGGGCTGTTTGTATCACTGAAAGCTCTATGTAATACACACAACTTGGCACTGGATTCACTTAAAAGGATGTGAGACAAGAAATACAGCCTTCCTGCAAGTGGTTCAGGAACACTTCTTGAAACCGCAGTGACCTCTCAGGTTTGGGGAATGAGCTCATGTTGTTGAGTGTAGGAGCCATGCTGAGTAGAAGCCCCAGGTCTCCAGTGTGTGGTAGGAGATCCACAGGGATAACTTCAAGACAAAAATATAACTTCTACCTCCATGAGCATAACTTCTAGGGAAGTCCACAGTTGTGACTTTCCACCAGGTATTTATAGTTTATTTACAGTCCAATCTATCAAATGCAAATCAAGAATCATTTTTATGATAAGTAACTACTACCTATTAACTAAAAAATACTCCATCTCTTGCTGGGAATTTAGCTCAGTGGCCTAAGTGCCTGCCTGGCAAGCACAAGGTCAGGAGTTTGATCCCTGGTGCCGCAAAAAAAAAAAAAAAAAAAAAAAAAAAAAAAATACTCCATCTCCCTCAGGTTTCCAGGAACCAGAACTTGAAGGTCAAAGTTGTCCTCAGAGAAGGAAGAAGGGTATCATTAACCAGTGGCTTAGAGGATGGAGCACTGTGCAGAGGACTGGAGGTATGAGGAAACAGAGAGCTCCAGAACTGCAAACAGCCATTTCAATCTAAGCCAGGTATGAGGCATTGCTGGACGTGAGAAATGGCAGAAAGAGGAGAGATGAGGAAGATGAGGCCAGAGAAGTAGGGAGCTCAGAAAACAAACTAGATTATATTAAGGAGCTTAGATTTTTAGCCTATAGGGAATTATTGATCAAAATTATATATATATATATATATATATATATATATATATATATAATCTATATGCAGGGCATATATATTTGTATGGTACTAGCATAAAGGATAGGACATCGGCCAATCACATAAAAACAGGGTAAGATTAGGTTGTTACAACAGTTTAGACAATGGATAGGGGGACCTTGTGTTAGAAGGAATGAGGAGGTAGATATGAGAATCATTTACTTGCTTGAATCAATTAATAACTGGTCAGAGTGAACTATGTCCATGAATGACCACAAGTGCTGCTCACTCAAAGACCAAGAAAAGAGACAGTAGAACAGGTTTGCACACAGGTAGCTGAAGAGATGGGAAACGAGTTCAAATATTGACATTTCACATTTAATGTGCTTATGAGAATTCCAAGTGGATATATCCAATAAGAAACATGAAGTATAACCAGTGTGGTCTGAAAGATAGACTTGGTATCCACTAGTGATAGTCAGGAGTCAGAACCTACAAGATAAATAAGATGGCCTGATGGAGGACTTGGTTGAAGAAGAATGAAGTACAAGGTATGATCCCCTTGAGAACAGAAAAGGTTAAAGAGAAGGCTTGTAATGTAGGCTGTGAAGTATATGATCAGAAAGTGGCCAGAAAGGTGAGAAGAGTATCCTAGAATCTAGCAGAGAAGGGAACATTTAGCGAAAATGAACATGGAAGATTACAATAAACGGGTCACTTACAGTAAAGACCTGACTAGTTAGAGATAGCTTGTCTCATATTTTTCATGTTTACATGCTATTTGAATCTATAGACCACCACTTCCCAACATAACCAAAATCCATTCCATTTAGAGAGATCAAGTCAAACATGAATCTGAAATCATTTATATTTAACAACTTAACCTATATAATGTGCATTTAATTCTAATCACAACATCAGAATAGACCTAGATTTCCAGTGATCTCTGGCATATTTCTGTTGAAATATCAGAGGGGGAGGTATTTTAGGACCTGATTTGGTATTCAGTTCATATTGTAGCACATGTACTCCCATTACCTAGAAGCTAATGACTATCTAAATTAGTTATATGGCCCAAAGCAAAGATAAGGTGGTTAGTATGTTTGACCAGTCATTAAAGTGTGTCTTTCTGGAAAAATTTCCTCTTAAGTGAAATGACACCATGATGTTCTATCAGCAGTATAGCTAACCCTTATTAAAAGGTCTACTTTGAATGTTTCCCTAGGGTAATCATATTAAAAAAGAATCAAAATTTAATATGTCATTAATAGAGGTTGGCTTGCTGAAAAATAAGCAGAATTAGTTGCAAATTGCTGCTAAAACATTCTGTAGCTGCAAAACATGACTCTCATGCTCTAGAGAATGGCAGCAATAAAAACCACATAGGAGACATTTTGTATCCCTAAAGTTGGCATATTTGAAATAGTCAATAATTTAGTTTAAAATTTTGATAGCTTTTGTACAAAGAAACCATAGTCTGAGGTTCATAAGTTTCTTTTCCTTTAGGATCCCTTGCTTGATTTGTTTGGTACATCACTTATAATAAACAAGGCAGTATGCTAGGCTGCAGGTCATACAAAGACGTTAGACCTGGTAGAGCAGGTTACAGTACAGTGCAGGGACCAAAATAGGCAGAGAAAAAAATACTTCTGTAACTACTACTTAAAAAAAAAGCATGTAATGAGAATTGTGGGTAGCCGCACATTTCAGGTTTCCCAGGTCTATGTGAGTACTAGCGGCTGGAAAAACCAACGACATTATGGGAGCAGCTAGCGTGTGGCACTCACCAATTCCTGAGGCATCTGGTTTCAGCCCCACCCCTGGAAGATGACTGAAGGAACCTTTGGATCAACCTGAATGTTGATATCTAAGCATGAAATATTCCAGTTTCTTGGCCCTCATGGACTGAAACGTTATAGTTAAAGACAAAATGTTGATTCCAAAACCAGAAAAGGACCTAACCAATACAGAGAATTACAGATCAATCTCTGTAGTCAACACAGATGCAAAAATCCTCAACAAGCTACCGGCAAACAATGCAACAAATCATCAAAAAGCTCATACATTATGACCAAGTAGGCTTTATCTCAGGAGATGCAATATATGCAAATCAATAAATGTAATACATCACACAAACAGAAGCAAGGACAAAAATCACATGATCATCTCAACAGATGCAGAAAAAGTCTGACAAAATTAACATCAAACCTTGAAGAAAACAGATTTAAAGGATCTTATCTCAAGCTGATAAAAGTCATCTATGACAAACCAATGGCCACCATCATATTAAAAATGGAAAACCAAAAAGTTTTCCTTCTAAAGTCAGGAACAAGTCAAGAATGTTCACTATTGCCACTCCTGTTCACTATAGTACTTGAAACTTGAAGCAAGAGAAACAAATGAAGAGGATAAATGCATAGGAAAGGAAGAAGTGAAATTATCATTATATTTGCAGATGACATGAAATCCCAAAATATTTTACCAAAGACTCCTAGAATCGATAGCCAAAGTCAGTGATGTAGCAGTATACAAAAATCAGTAGCATTTCTGTACATTAAAAATGCACACACTGAAAAAGAAATTAGGAAACAGTACCACTCAAAATGGCATCAAGAAAATTTACTTATTTTTTTTTTTGCGGCACTGGGGACTGAACTCACGACCTTGCGCTTGCTGGGCAGGCGCTTAGACCACTGAGCTAGATCCCCAGCCCAGTTTTTTGAGGCAGGGTCTCACTATGCCGTTCAGGCTGGCCTTGCGCTCACTTTGTAGCCCAGGCTGGTCTCGAACTCACAACGATCCGCCTGTCTTAGCCTCCCGAGTGCTGGGATTACAAGCGTGAGCCACCACGCCCAGCTTTTCATCAAGAAAATTTAAATGCTTAGGAATCAAGCTAATCAAAGAAGTGAAAGACCTCTACATTGAAAACTACAGTACTCTGAAAAAGGAGATTGAAGAAGACATCAGAAAATAGAAAGACATCCCCTGTTCCTGGATAGGCAGAACCAATATTTTCAAAATGGCCACAGTTCCAAAACTGATATACAGATTTAATTTAATCTCAATCCAGATGCCAGTTCTCACAGAACTAGAGAAAACAACCCTAAAATTCATAAGGAACAATAAGGGACCCAGAATAGCAAAAGCAATCCTGGGCAACAAGAGCAAAGAAGAAAGCATCACAATCCTAAACTTCAAATTCTACTACAAAGCTATAGTGACAAAAAACAGTATGGTATTAGCATGAACACATAAATGTGGATCAATGTAACAAAAAATAGGAAGCAGAGACAACTCTAGACACATTTAGCTACCTGATCTTTGACGAAGGCATCTAAAGTGTATGCTGGAGGACTCTAACAAATGGTGCTGGGAATACGGGTTATCCACATGCAGAAGATTGAATCTAGACTCATATTTCTCACCATGTATTAAACTAAAATCAAAATGGATCAAAGATATGCATGCTAAAACAGAAACACTTGATTTGCTTGAAGATAAAATAGATAAACTTCTTGAAGGGATAAGTGTAGGCAAGGACTTTCTGAAGAGAACACAGTTGAACAAGAAATAATACCAAGAATCAACAAATGAAATCACATTAAATTAAAAAGCTCCTGTACAGCAAAGGAAACAACCACCAGAGTGAAGAGATGACTTACATAATGGGAAAAAATTTTGCCAGCTATTTACTGGATAGAAGAACTCAAAGAAATTAGACAACCCAAAATAAAAGACCCAAACAAATAATGAGCAGCTGAAGTGAATAGACAATTTCAAAAAGAAGGAGGAGGAGGAAGAACAAATGACCAATAAATACATGAAAAAATATTTGACATCTCTGGCCATTAGAGAAAGGCAAATCAACACAATTCTTACTCCAGTAAGAGTGGCTATCATCAAGAAATCAAATAATAACAAATGCTGGTAAGGCTGTGGGGAAAAACAAATCCTTCTATATTTTGGTGGGATTGTAAACTAGTGCAGCCACTATTGAGATCAGTATAAAGATTCTTCAAGAAACTAAAGCTAGAAATTCCATTTGATCCAACTATTTCCCTTTTAAATATCTTCCTGAAAGTGCTAAAAACATCGTATTACAGAGATACATGCATATCCATGTTTATAGCAGCACAGCTCACATAGCTAAATCCTGGAAATGGTGTATATACCCATCAACAAATGAGTGGATAAGGGAAATGTGGCATTTATACACAATGGAAGAATACCTTGTCATAAAGAGTAATACTCTGCCGAGAGTCATTTGTAGGAGAATGGATGCACCTTTAGACCATAATGTTAAGTGAAATAAATCAGACACACAAGCTTAAATACATTTTGCATGGTTTTTCTTATATGAGAAACCCAAAAGATGAAAAATGAAAAAGTAAAATAAAAGATAGATCATAGGAAATATGGAGATAGATCTTCTGCAAAAGGCAAGGGGATCAAGAAGAGATAGAGAGGGGAAGGAGGGAGGGGCAATGGAATGAAAAAAAATTATAAAGTGTCATTACATGCACCAACTTCCCAAGAGGAATGTAACCATTATGTACTACAAACATGTACCAATAAAAATAAAATATTAATTAAAAGAAGAAAGTGTTCATTAGTGGACAAATGGAAAAATGAAGCACCAGTGAAATGATCTTTCCAAGGGATCCACAGTAAGCTTCCCCTCAAATTTTGTCTAATAGGTGACTAAATTCTCTTCTTAATTCCAAGTGAAACAAATTATTCAAATGTCAGATAAAACTATTAGGCAAGAAGCCTAGTGTGGTGGTACGCACCTATAATCCCAGAACTCAGTAGGGTGAGGCAGGAAGATTGCTAAGCGTTTGAGGCCAGCCTGAGCTACATAGTGAGTTCAAGGCCAGCCTGAACTACAAGTGAGACCCAGTCTCAAACCAAACCAAACCAACTATGAGGCAATAAATAGAAGTTCCTCCACATTGGTTTTTCCATCATGGCTGGTCAGATCACTGTTCCCCTTTTCTTAGCCAGCTTTACTCACACATGGTCACCATGGAGGCCTAAGTCCTTCAGGGAGGTCACAGCTATTGATGTGGGGCTCTGTCCTTCTTGCCAACAACAACAAAAAACCTCTCATGGGTTGAGATCCTCGCCAGTTGAGCCGTAGAAGTCACACACTGTGATTTCTAGGAAAGCTCTTCAAATCGTGACTGCAACCTCCAATATGTTGACTCCTGCACCTTTGAGTTGGTGAGAAGCGGCAGCAACAGGGACCACAGATGCAGAAAACCAGTCTTCATCCATATCCTCAAGATGGCCTTGAGTGGGATTTGCTGCAGGCTGTGATTTCTCAGGAAACTGCTGATGATTGTGGTGGGGGTGTTTTCTCCCTCCCAGGGTGCATTGTGAAGGATGACCTCTTTCTGACTTGATTCTCGGGTAATGAAGACTTCTTAGCATAGGATTTTTAATCCACGTTTTCCCAAATTCTGAAGCTTCTCCTTCCTTATAGAGTTGAACTTCATTAGTTTCATTACCTGAATGGTTTCTTTTGCTATTTTTATAGTGCAAATCTGCTGGAGATGGATTCTCCCAGCTTTTTTTTCTTTTAAAATGAAGAAAGAATAAAAACAATGATACAGAATTCCAAAACAAAATAATAGGAGATTAACAATGATTAATATATTGCATATTGTTATCTTCAAAGTAGTTATTATATTACAAGACAGAGGCATGAAAAAATAACCAAATGATGAAAGCAAAAACCGTTCTTTTTGATGGACTAGTAGAGATCAGAAGTATGATTATATATATATATATTTGTTTACTTTTCCCTTTTTTTCTTTTTTCCTTTCCCACATCCCAGTTTTTCTTTCCTTTTGATCAGTTTCTTCCCCGTTCACATTCACATAATCTACTGCACATTTTGGATCTTACTCTTTCAGTATTTTACACTGGGGAGACAATACGATGTTTACACAAGCTTGATATATTTTGCCTTTATTTTGAGGACACTTAAAACTATATGCCCCAATTTTTTGACCAGTACTTCAAAGATGTTTCTCAGTTGCTTCCTAGCCTCCATTTTTTTTTTGATGGAAAAACCAGCCCCCACCCCCATTCTTACCATTATCCCTGTATACATTGTGTACCATGCTCCACATTCTGGCAGCTTTCAAGACTACCTTCTTATCTTGGGTTTCTAGTAGTTTGACTAAAATGTACTTCTGCATAGTTTTCTTTCTATCACTCCTAAATGGGATTCACTGTGTTTTTGGATATTTAGTTTGATGTTTTTCATTAACTTTGGGGAAAAAAATTCTACTATTATTTATTCCAATACTTCCTTCTCCTTCCTCTTCCTCTCCTTTTTCTTCTGTATTTTCTCATTTCCTTCTTGGGTTCCTATTACATATATGTTGAAACTTTTATATGTTGTTCTGCATATCTTAGATACTCTGTTCTGTTATTTTTTACTTTTTTATTCTTTCAAGCTTTAATAAAGTATAATTGACAAATACAATCTGTGTATATTCAGGGTATAAAATAGGATAATTTTATATTTGTGTACACTGTGTAATATTACTGCAATTGAATTAACCAACATATCCATCACCACACATAGTTAGTTACCCATGTGTTTGTGTGTATGTCTGTGTGAGTGTGTGGCCCTTGAGATCTACTCTTAGAAAATTATGAGTGAACAATACAACATTGTTAACTATGGACATCCTACTGCACCTTAGATTCCGGAGCTTCTATTTGAATACTCTATGTTGACCCCTTCCAGATCACTGCCACTTCCCTCTACAGTTCAGTTTTCTGTTAATGTAATGAATGATTTAGTCAATTCTGACAACATAATCTTTTCTAGAAGCAATTGTTACTTGCAGTAGTTTTGTTCATCTAGGTATTTATTTATTTATTTATTTATTTTTGTTTCAGCTCTCTGATGGGTTAAAACAACATCCCTGAAACTATCTAGTTTGTTTGGCTTGTTCTCTTCGTCACAGTAGGAATCTAGAAAACAGTTTTATGTTTTCATGTTCAGTTTGCTAATTCTTATACTCTTTCATTCTGATCTGTTTAGACAGAAACTTACACAATTCTGCTTACTTACCTAAGTCAGACACAGCTGATATTAGGATTTGAAGGTACAGCTTACATATTGAAAGAGAAACCAGTATCTCCTGAGATTTGCCATCTTTTCTGGAGAGCAGCACTCTCAAAATAAGGTGAGAACCCAATCTTAAAAAATCCGAAGCTGTATTATTACAACCAACATCTATACACACAGACACACAGTCATAAACACAGCCAGGGATATGCCCTCTGACAAGTGATTGATAGATTTAAAGTGATTAAGTGCAGCACGCATACAAAAAGAAATCTCAGGACCTTGTGGCAAGATTGGTTTTCAGTCTCCTGACACCCAAGCAAAGTTAGATAATGCTGAATTTTTATCTTTTATTTCTGGTGACAGAAATGAAATAGTTTTTATTATTTTTAAAAATGAAATAATGAAAAGAAGGAAATCTATCTCTAAAGTTCTAGTCTAGGTTAGAGACCTCATGCACAAGCCAACCTTCTCTCTACAAAGTATTCTACCTCTTTGAGACTTTACTTGCTTATCACTGATTTAATTTTTCTTCTCATTTTTGCCTCTGGATTAAGAAGCCTCTCTCATTACTGCTCATCAATGTCCCGCTGCTGAGTGAGCCATTTGTGCTGATAAATAGTTATCTTTTTCAATGTACTGGGAAAACGGATTTGGAGAGAGACTTCTTCCATTCATGCCCTTCAGTCTTAACTATATTCCATTTATTCATTCATCAATCAAGATTGTTGAGGATAGGCTGCATGCCTTGCACTGTGTGAAGCATTTCATACAGACACATATAATGTGGACACAGTTACAACCCATATGGAATATATAAATCACTAACTTTTAATGAGTTCAGTTCAACATACATTTACAAAGTTCTTCTATGTGTTGGGCATATAATAATATAATGATTAGTAAGACAGGAATTTCTCCTAAAGCATATAACCCCAGATCATAACTTCTGTACAATGCCTTAAAACTCTGCAACAGAGAAATAAGCAGATCGTGAGGGGACTGCAGATTGAGAGATACTACAAAGGGCTTTCTGTAAATGACAGTACTTGAGAGAAGTCTCAAAGAATGTGGAGAAGCTAGCCAGGAGCCACAGAGACTTCCAGTGCTCATTGCATAGTCATGCTTCTCTCCTTCCTCATTATCAGAACATCTAGTGTGTGCCCAGAAAAAGCCTACTTGTTAGCTTTATTTGAATTAGAGCTGGCCAATGGGCTGTGAGCAGAGGGTTCTGGGAATTCCAAGAAGCTTCTGCTCAGAAAGGTGATCCTGAAAAAAGGGTTATGGATCTCTGATAAATCTGGGGGCCCCACACTGTCTCTTAATTTCATATGTCCATCCTTCTTTTACGGGAGAAGGGATAAACTTCTATGCCTTCTAACTAGGAACAACTCTTCATTTTTTTTAATAAATAGGTAAACCTAATCATTGACCTAAAATTAATTGTCTAGGAGCAGTGTCAGTGGAAACAGAAAGCCAGTGGCAGATCTGGGAGAGGCATCACATACTAGTGCCCTGCGTATCCTGGCAACACTGTAGGAAGTAATGGGACTGTTGTTACTAGAAGAACCACAAAACTTCCAGAGAAGACATTATATATATATATATATATATATCTTCCAAAAAAAGGGGGAGTAGTGTGGGGAATGTTCAAGAAGGAAAATGGAAAACAATGGAAATAAATTTTGCATTAAAGTTTGGCCAAAAAAGGCCACTGAGACATAATATGTTCTGAATAGAAATACAAGGATGTAGAATAATTATTAAGCACTCGTGTAAAATTCTCCTGAAAGGAGTGAATGGATTCATTAGGTGAGAGGCTGAAGTCTATAGGGTAAGTGTGGGAACAAGCAAAAATTCGCTCCAAAGTTGGATTTCACCTATGCTCTATCTAAGTAACTTAATTATAGGGTTATGTGTTCTACATAGTCCTGTTGGCTATAGTTAACAATGATTGCCATCCAGAGGGGGGCAGAAGCTTCATTTCTAAGAATGAATAAGGCAGAACCTTCAGGCCCATGAGAAGGCAATGTCAGAGCAAAGTCTACTGTCCATACCACATGCATTCACCACTTCTTGAAGTCTGCAGAGACCAAACCCTAAACCAAAACACTGGGAACAAAGGAAGACGGAGTGGGGAGGAAGGAAAGAAAAGGAATAAAAAAGAGAAGAGGAAAGAAAATGGAAACACAGTTTTTGTAAATGTGGAGGGGAAGAAGGGTTGAAGGGAGGGAAGAAGAACAGGGGAAAAAAAGAAGAATCAAGATACATAATGTATAGGTACAAATTCCAAATAATGAATGTGATCATTATGTGTATCAAAAGTGAACCAATAAAATTAATTTAAAAAAACCAAAACAAAACACTGAGTCTTGTACAACATTAAGCTGTCAACCATAATGAATTTAAGAGATAAACATAATATGTCCTTTAAATAGCAAGACCTCCGGCCTGACACTATTATAGCTGCACTTCCTTTAATCAGTCTTGAGTCCTTTGTCTCACCTCCACTTTATACTGATGTGTGCTTTTTAATATATTTAGGAACTTGACATTAAAAGTACTTTCATTCTTTACTAAAATCTTTCCAGTGTCACATGTGATTCTTTTGACTATTCACATTTCAGAAAGACTAAGATTTAAATGAAAGTATATTTATGGAATAAATCTTCCTCCAATCCATGGCTGTGGATTACTCAGCTAATCCTAACACAGCTAACGGGGCAGATCTGGTCTTAGAAAGCATGCTATAGTCCTCTCAAAACCAGGAAACTCATGTGCAGTGCTTATTTATTCAACATTGTCTATCATCTCTAGTTTAAGGTCCTCACAATCACTGTCAGTGTAGACATCAGTGTAGCACAGCTCAGTCCTCACAACACACTAAATACTTATTTTGTTGACTAACACGGCTGTTGACAACTGTGGCAACTTCCAGTTACTTGAGATCTGGACATATGGAAATGTGGGTTCCTTATGGGCCAAATAACATTTTTAGTTGTATTCCCTAATGACTCCTACCAAAGTGCTGCCACTATATTCAAACTTGGCATTTGTACTGGTCAGAATAAAATCCACCTCTCCCATGTGCATGTCCCAACTTCTGGAACCTGTAAATATGGTACCTCACATGGAAAAAGCGCATTTGCAATGTGAGTAAATTAAAGATCTTGAGATGTGATTATTCAGGTTGGCCCAATGTTTGTGTGATGCACGTGAGTGTGTGTGTGTGTGTGTGTGTGTGAGAGAGAGAGAGAGAGTGAGAGAGAGATTTTAACATTACACTGCTGGTTTTGAAGATGAAGAAAGAGACCATAAACAAAGGAATTCAGGAGGTCTCTAGAAGCTGTGAACAGAAATGGATTCTTCCCTAGAACCTTAGTTACGGTTTGTTATAGCAGCCACAGGAGATCAACACACATATCAAACTGTGAGAGGCAGAAGAATGCTAGCCTGCCTTTTCTCAAAGTTGCAATAGTTCAACTTTAATGATGATGGTAATGATAATTGTTCTATTTGACAATCAGTTGGTGCTTACAAAGCACGTATTCTGTCCTCGGTGTTGCTATGCTTAGCATTTTATGTAGGTAACTTTCTTTGCTATGAGGTTGGCACTCTTTTTCAAAAAATTCATTTAACAAAAGAGAAATGTGAGCCATAGACAAGTTAATTTGCTGAAAATCACGTATCTAGAAGGTAAACTCTGGCTGAGGTCTAAACTCAGGAACTCTAAGATCTTAATTTATAAAAAAATAATGGTTTATACCATGTACTTTGTCTTTGCTTATGTGTTTTAGTTATCTTACGGCTTTTAATGTCATAGACTTATTAGGGTATTAAGATGGTCATTCTCCAAATCTCATTCTTCTTTTTAATAGTTCTACCAGTCCCTTCTGCTGGAGCTGGGAGTGAGTAGGACAATTCTTCCCACTTGTGAAGTCTGCTATGTGGAGGTAACTAAGTTAGGAACACTCAAGGGCAATTCATAACAGACTGAAATCTCAAAGTGCAGGGCATGTGACCCAAAAGAAGTGAAATCAGCACCTCATAGACATACCTGCACTGTCATGCTCACAGTGGTAATAGTCACAGTAGTTAAGATATGGAAACAATCTCTGTGTCTACTGAAGGATGAATGGATAAAGAAATTGTGGCATATATAATGGGATGTTGCCTTGTTACTTATCTCTCATTGCTGACATAAAATACTCAACATCCAAAGTTAAAGGAGGGAAGGTTTATATAGCTTACAGTTTGTGGAGGTTTCAGCCCATAATCAGCTGACTCCAACACACAGTGGCATGGCAGAGGGACAACCAACCATTTATAGTGATGAAAGATACCAAAAACAACAAAAAAGGAGCAGAGAGAAACAAGCTTCTGTCTGCCCCTTTTATCTAGACTGCTGGGATTAGGATGATGCCAATCCAACCAGTGGACTGATCCAGCAATCACCCACCCTTAATCCCAGCATTGAACCATGAATTAGTCACAAACTCTAGATTCAGCTACCCCTGTAAAACACCCGTCTAAAAGTACATGAAGCTAAGCCTGGTGTGGTGGCACCTCTAATCCCAGCACTCTGGAGTTTGCAGATAACGGATATTCAATTTGCATTTTAAATTCACTGGCTTCTATTTAACACATTAAGAAGCACTTATTAAATATTTTATTACTTTTATTATTTTCCACCTGTGTTTTCTTTTGAATCTTACATATCTTATGGATTTAAAAAATATTCAGAATAGTGTCCAAAGTTTTCATGAAACTGCTAAAGGGCTTATGGCACAAAATGGCTAAAAAATTTTACTGGGTGTATGGGAATTTATATCAAGAAAACAGTCAGAATCTTAAGAAAATTTGCTGCTTCTGATGAGCCGCAAAAAATCATAATTCAGGTCTTCAGTTGCATTTAGTAATTTTCCTCCCTAAGGTCTTGTTTGTGGATTACTGCTACCACTATAATTGAAATATGTTTTGAAGGACAATGGCTCAAGTGCAGAAGTGAAACACCCACAATGCTTGTTGCTGAGAAAACCTAAGTATCTGTATTTCCAACTCATGTTCAAAAGTATTTTAAACTTAAAATGTTGTTGAGAGTTCCTTACCACTGATGATGGTGATTAGAAAGACCAGTTAAGATGTGTTATGTACATACATCAGCTCCCCATGATGAGAATAATCACTATGTACTGTAAGCATATACTAATAAAAATAAAAATTAAAAAGGACTTCTAGGGAAACATAGCAGTTTGGGGAAGCCAGGGAATCTGGTAGGTGCAAGCTGCTGATATTTCTTTTTTAATTTAAATTTTTATTAGTACATGTTTGCAATACATGGTTACATTCAGTATGGGGAGTTGGTACCTGTGAAGCATTGGACACTTGTGGTTTAGTCACACAGCCATCAATTTCTGAGAACGCTGGAGATGTGCCAGAATTAGTGTGGAATTTCTACAGTCTTCAGGCTCTAACTGGGACATTCCATAATTACAATGAAATGATTTCCTGCTTTACCAGCTCACATCATCTGTAAAGAAGTTATTTAGCCTGAGAAGGAAGGGGATGGAAATGGAGAGTCAGCTGGGAGGAATTGCTAACAGAGTAATCAGTGGGTGAGCTGAGGTGAAATGACTTTGATACAAACCAACATACACATTTCTAATTAGGTGTAAGACAAGCAAGAAAGTGAGTAATATGTCTGTTAATGAACTTGGATGATGTTAGATAGGAAGGCATCCTAAGGAAGAGCCAGGGGCATTTAACTGACTAGTGTAGTCAATTATTCGGGAGCACCGTTCTTGTGAAATTTTCTATACAGAATTTGGAAGAGATGTTTTGCTTTAAAAGCATTGCAAATGTCAAGTGACACTTCTTGCAGGCTACCTGGAGCTTGTACTGGGGATGAAAGAAGTAGTGGGGAATTTCGTTTAGGTCAAGAGTAATGAGAAAAGATTATGAAGATGCCTTTTCATAATTTGTAGCATAGTAAAATAAATTTACCTTATCTAATGTTATTTGGGAGAAGATCATAGGTTATGTAAAAGATACATCGCTTTGGTGGTGCTCAATAGGATACTTTATAGAGGCATTTTTTATTTTTCTGTATGACAAGTGGGAAAATATCAAAATTAGGAAGAGTACATAGATATGTCACATGATGAGCATGCATAAATGCATTGCTTATATAACTATCTCGATAGGGGGAGCAAATTCCCTGAAGAGTGTCCATTCTGGCCTCTTGGCTCCCCAGTCCAGTGAAAGACAATACATCAGCCTTGTTAGATAGAGGTCCATATAGAACATGGTGACTAGTCTCTAGAGCAAGAAAGCAGGATACAGAAAGTGGCCTTAAGTTAGCATATTTGTTTGAACTATAAATAAATACAGATTGTACCTGAGCTGTACCACATGAACTGACTTAGCAAGGATTAAATCACACTGTTTCATCTTAGCTGGTCTGAGAACAATGAGCTGACAGCATACACAGGCCAATTATAGGTTTCTTTTTCAAGATTTTGAGTCTGGGTAATTTATTCATAAGTGAGTTCACCATGTGATTTGCCATTCAACTGAACAATCTGGAGAGTGAAAGGGAACTTGTTAGCAGGAACTACAGAATAATGACAGAGGCAGTAACCCAAGGAGTGTGGTTCTCACTTCTTACTCTGCAGTTTCATACTACGTGTCTTTACTTGTTCATATGTATTATGTCTCTCTTTGTAGTATGATTTCCATGGAATGTGAAGTTAACATATGTTTGTTATAGTCATACTTTTTATTAATATACACAAGTACTGAATACTATCACATTCACACAAATGATTATTATTTGCCATTATTATGGTTACACATATAATTAACTTACAAAATAGTGTACTTTCCAAGGGATTATATCATTTGATTCTTAAAATAGCCAAATGGCCCCTAAAATTTTTGAATGGTTTATCAGATAAGAAAATAAGCTCTTTGCAGATACAGTAACACAATGATATATAGTCATTATATGATAAATATTTAGCATGAACTTTAATAGTCAGTAGCATAATTTTACTTTTATTAATGTATTTAGGCAGGTAGTCAAAGAACTAAAAGGAACTTTATAGGCAGGAACTTTTTGGAGATACTTTTTATAATAGCAAAAATATTTAAATATCAAATATAGGCCCTTAAACAAATCATGATATATTTATAAAACAGAACACTATAGAGCAATTAAAACAATTTATACATAGACTACAACAATTTGGGTGAAAAAGGAAAAAAAATGTACATTTGACTATACATGTGCAAAGTATTTCTGGAATGATAGCAATCGCTAAGCAGTTACCTCTAGCCTGTGATCAGGACACAAGATAAAAGAAAAACAAATTAAGAAAAATAAATTAAAGTTTTTCTTCAAAAGTAAATTATTTTACTCTTGGGAAGTTTGCTTTGTCTTTGTCTTGGGAGGAATGTGAAATGACAGAATGTGCCCTGCAATGTGGGTTGCACACAGTAGGAACCTTGGGACAGTCAGTTGCACACAGTAGGAATCTTGGGGCACTCCAATATGGAGGCTAGGCTGGGCCTGTTCTCTGACCACTCCATCTCACTGCTTGCCAGGTACCAGGTAGTCAAAGTTAGATTATACCACTTTCTTTGCTCTAGAAAATGAATTGTGTTACTGACCATTTAGGTTCATATGTTCAGGTTTATCTGCTTGCCACTGACCAAATTAAAGGAGGCCATATATTTGGAGAATACGTAAAAAGGAAAAAAAGATTTATTGAAAAGCCAGCTCCGAGGAGATGAAATGTCCTATTTGCTTCAAATCACCATCTCATCATGTACAGGTGGGCAGGGATCTTTTCTCTTAAGGAACAGAGGGAAGGGGAGCACAGAGAGACAATGTAGGTCTTCAGGCTTGCTTTATCACTTCCAGCCATATCAGCTCATCCTCCTCTTTCGCATGGAAAAGAAACCAGGTCCCTGGCCCCCTGGGGCTGGCATCTATATATTCTATCACTTCTTTTGGGCTGAGGAGAGGAAGAGGTGATGGTTATGTGCTCAGCAGGATGAAGTTTGGAGAAGTTGCTTATCCCCAAAAAAGAAGAAAAACCTAACTTAAAGTTCCACTTTGCAGTGCCAGTTACATGAGTTCAAGTGAACCGTGTAATTCCTGTGCAGGGGCACAGCTATCGGTTTCTTTCCTTTTGGCATGGAGAGCATGGACATTCAGATCAAAATGAGCCACTGTCAGCGTGGGGCCTTATGCAGAGCATCCTTCTGCACGTGCTGGCTGTGAGCGTGAGCAAGAACTACACTTCTGTTGTGTTAAGCCACTGAGACTCAGAGTTCTGTATTTATTATCACTACAGAATTTTCTAGCTTATTCTGACTATAATTTACGGAGCTAATGCAAAAGGTAAATACAGAGTCCTCTTGTTAAGAAACTAGTTAGCATTTCAAGAGGGCAGCAGCAGAGTGTCAAACCTCACAGGATCCCCTGAGCACAGTGCTTTGTGTGACTGTACTGGTCACAAGCTCATGAAGCTAGCCTGATTTTCTCTTCTAACCATTACAGTTATCCTGGAAAATGCTAGTTAATTTCCTTACTTCAATTAAGGAAATTGAGAGCTTAAACAGCTTGCTTAAATCACAGTTAGAAAACGTCAGAAACCAGAATTTGATTATATTGGCATTAATGATATTAGTATCACAAGTATTTCGTATTTTGTCGTGGTTCTGGGCTTTGGCGGACCTAAGTACATCATTACAGGAAACAAACAAGACATAGAAAATATAGAATCCTTTGTAGAAAATCACCTGAGTGGCACCTTCAATAGAAGGTTAAAAAGAGTTATAGTCTAACCCATCACATAAAGTGAATATTCCCTTTTGCCTGGAAGTATAATTAATAATGACAGTCTTTATCTGAAATACCTGCCTCAGCACATGCTGAAGAGTATCAGTAAAGCAAAAGCAGCACAGCTATTAATTTCATTGCTACAACTAATGGGCATTAAAAGAAACCATTTCCATAAGCCTGGTTACTGAAAACAAAAACTGAAGGTACAGCTTTCTCCATGGTAACCAGCATGGAAAGGCGCAACCAGAACATCTAAGTGGGGAATCCTAAGTGAGAGCCGCAGACACTTGCTCTGAGCAGCAGCGCGAAGCAGTAATGTGCACAACCCTTCAACTCTCCACCTCACAGAGGATGTCAAATCTCACCCTAAGAGCAGATTATTCAATTCAATACATCACATGCCATCACTGAAGTATTTTGTAAACATTCCTTAAAAGCTATTCAAAAAGCATGGAAGGTATTAAAGAGGCTTGACCCACTAAAAACACTGGGTTTTTCTTTGAGAATTTCTGTATGCCACCCAACTCCTGTTCTCTACCTTTCACCTGTCTTAAAAAAGTTGCCACAGCTACAGAAGGCAGCAGGGAAGATCATGAACAGAATGTTTTGCTCAGAGAAAGGATAGACAGTACATTTGATTATAGAAAACGCATTATGAATGTCACAATGAAAGGTTATCATTCTATTTGAGACCACTATTATTGTTCTTTATTAGTTATGTCTTAGAACACATTGTTGAATTGGTACAAATTCTGGGCCATTTTTGCTTCTTTTCATAAAAACTCAATTTGGGTAATTTTTTAACAAAAGGATTATAAAAGAAATGAAGGACAGAAAACAAAAGGAAAAAGAATCTATCTTGTTAGCATTGCTTTAGAAAATTAGTGTGACACTGGTAAATAAATGTATTCATTTGGGGGTTAGGTTCAACAGTATCATAGTTTCCCAAAAATGCATTCAGCAGTCATTTCAAATGAAAACAGTAGGTGATTTTCAATGAAATACTTCATTTCAATTTAAACTGTGAACAAACCTTACCCCCTTTTGAAAATTGTATGTTCAGATAGATAAACCAAAAAACAAGATTTCACATCAAATGATAGCTTGAAGGTTTATGGTTCAAATGTTTATGTTCTAGGAGCTGTATAACATTTACTAGCCACTTCCTAATTACTGCTCATTTAAATAAGACTTGATAGTATGCTAGTATACTACATGTAGGAGAAATCTGCCCTCTAGATCCCAAAAGTATGAACTCGGAGACGTGAAATACAGCAGAAAGAAAACTTTTAATAATGATTCTACAGAAACTAGTGACTGTCTGGAGGCAGGCAGACCCAACTCAAACAAGCAGAGACCTTTATACCCCATTAACTTGCAAAGTCCCCTTTTCCTGTCCCTCACTGGACTTCGGTGGGGGGGGTGAGTAGGGAGGTTACAGTCTTCACGATTGGATTTCCATCTAAATCCACCTAGTTTTTGGAATGCTCCTCCCTTTTCCCTCCTCTGTGCATGCTTTTTGATCTTAAAACTCTTCTTGCTTAGCAATTATCTAATCCTGATATCTCATTCTGGGACTTTCTGGGTGTGTACCATTTCTTTGTAGTCAAACTCTCTTGCTCAAAATGACCACCTTAACTGTCTGTGGCCATCCAAATTTAAAGTCAAATGGAAACGGACCCACTATTTCTCTATTTCTTACACTACATTAAGTTCTGTTAGGATCAAAATAATCCCCCTTAAGAAGCTCATATAAAAAGTTGACGTTGCCTCTATTCTTTGGTCAAGAAAACACTTGTTACCAATATGACTGTGAATAGATACATGATGTAATATGAACTAAGTATTTGAAGGGAGAAATATACTGGATTAGCTATCTAATCTTAAAATTAGCCTTTAAAATACATATTTTCTCTATATAATTTTGAATAGTTGAGAAAAATGGGATAAAGTAGAACTGTATGCATATTGGATGAGCAGAGGAAAATGCAAAACATTTTCTATGGCAATATTAATTCTGCAAGTTAGTCTCATTTTCAAAGTATTTGACTTTGAATACTTGGCTGCCTTTGACCAGGAGACCAATGCGTGGCTAATGACCCCAATTCTGGCATTGTTTCTCCGACTTCTTTTTTCTTGCACTAAGGTTAATTGAATTGTTACAGGGGTTTCCTAAAGGACTTCCACAACCTTTTGGTATTAAAGCAAAAGGGCATCTTATAATAGATTTATAATATGACTTCCACAAGCATTTTAAGTATTTAACTTAGATTTCCAGTAACTAGAGAGTGTTTAACATTTTATAGTTTTTGACAATTTCCATATACATTCTCAGCATCTTCACTGAATTTAATCATGCAGCCTGGAATTTCAAAATTGTTTATTCTCCTTCAGTTTCTTTTTAAGTTTGAAAATGATTTTGGTTTTGTGTGAGAATGCTAGAGTCAAAATTTATGAGATTTTGCCACAATTTCTCTCTGTGTATATGGTAGATAGACAATATTTTTGATTTGGGATAAAAAACAATTTGATTAAAAAAAAACCCTGCATATTGTTATTAAGATGAATGCAGAGATACAGAGAATTACATGAAATAGAAGTAGTTCTTTCATAACCACATGGTAATGGACGAATTGACTTTATATGTAAGATCAAGTCCAAAGTACTTGTTAAAGATTGTACAAATGTTTTAAAGGGTTCCATTTTGGCTCTTCTCCCTCCCCTCAAAAATCTATGATAAAGATTGAGTGTGGTTGAAAGATTCCTTGTGCCTAAGTGCTAATTAGTCCCAGGGTACTCATCTCAGCATCTTGCCAGGATTCATCTATAAGGTTAGGGAAGGGGTAAGTTATGGAATATGGACTTGTATTAATTTTCAGCATAGAAATCCATGGAATGTTCCCAGAATTCACTAAAATTTAACCAGCTACAATTTTATCCTTATCTTAAACATCACATTTCTGAAGGTGACATCCACACTGATATTGACCCTAAGTCCCAACAGATAACACATTAGTAATTCAAATAGCGTAATACTCTTTTGAACTCTTTCACTTACCCCTAGGGCATGAAGGTGCCAACTAAGATCACTGGCAGGATTTTAGCATAAAGAAAACTTCTGATTTTAGCACATGACCATTTTCTGAATGCTTACAACTGACTTTTAAACCAGTCCTTTTGGAATGATGGGTCAGCGAGTTGAGCCTTTGTCCTTATCATTTGTACCGTTATTTCCATTACTAATAATAACTAGCATGCACTGAGCATATTATACATCAGGTGGTGTCACTAATGCTCCTCTGTCTAATATTACAACAATCTGGGTCCTGTGATGTATGTAATGAGGTTTGCTAATTTTTAGGATGAAATAACAAAGCATTGGGCATCCTGGCCTGGGCAACTCTCCCACAGCAAGCTGTGGGCACAGGCAGAGCCAGAACTAAATGCATGGAGCTTGACTTTGGTTTCTCCACCTTGGCATTGATCTTGCGACCAGATGATTTTCTATGGTGGGGCAGTCCTGAGCTCTACAAAATGTTCAGCAGCTTCCCTATCTTCTATCCACTAGATGCCAGTAGTGCTCCCAGTTATGACAACCAGAATTGTGTCTGGCCATCACCCAATGTTCCCCCATGGACAGAACTGCCTGCAGTTGGAAACTGCTGCTCTGACTCAAAGATCTCTCTGCTGATAGCCAGCTGGCTCTGTTGCTGTGCTTGCCTTCTGACCAGCTCCTTTTCTTACTTCCTTGAAGAGAAATTAAGTCAGACACACACAAGCTGACTAACTCATGTAATAACTGTGACAGAGCAAGCATATTTAGCCCATATTACCTTTAAGAATAAATGGGCATAGACTGGATTGATACTTTCAATAAGTTAAAATTTAGGCTATCACATATCTATTAATATTTCCAGGAGTTTATTATGTGCTAAACCAGAAATTTAAATGACTACATGCCTTGGGTCCTTTCATGAAATAAATTGGATTTCATGTAGTAGGCTAAGAGTAGCAGGGAGACAGTACCTTTGATTTTCTGTTCATTTTAGTGCTTGGCGGGTGATAAATGTGCTGGTATCTCCATCAGTTAGTTGTTGTAATTTCCCCATTGACCCTTTCTTCAAAATAAAACCTGAACCCTGTATCTCTGCTTTTCTCTTCCTGATTAATTTCTCCTACTTACTACTTCTCTAAGTGCTGTCATATGATGGTCACATGAATGCTCATGCTTGGTGGGCTTGCTGATGCAATCATTATAAACACTAAAAGTGAGTTATAAGTGAGAACAGTTTCATTTTTTCTTTTAGTGCTATTTTTAAAATTGATTAAGTTTATTAATGTATTTTAAATAAACACAATGATCACATTCATCATAAGGAATTTGAACATGATATATTTTCTTTTTTTCCGATTCCCCCACCCTCCTTTCGACTCCTTTCCCTCCTTATTTACAAAAACTTTGTTTCCACTTTTTCCTTTTTTCTCATTTTTAAAAATTTCCCTACCTTCCTTTCCCCCTCATTTCCCTTCCCCATTTGAACATTTTCTTCCTATTTCACAATATTATTATATATTTTGGTTCTTATTTATACTTTTTGTTTCTCACACCAGAAAAACAATGAAATATTTACATATGCATGTCCCATTTCAGTTAAGAATATAGTCACAAGATACATCCATTTACCTAGTAATGTCTTAAGTTTATCCTTCTCCATGGCTGAGTAGTAGTGTATTTCTAAAAAGCCCACATCTTCTTTATCCACTCATTGGTTGATGGGTATTTGGGCTATTTCCAAAAGTTAGCTATTATAAACTATGCCACTATAAATATGGATGTGCATATATCACTGTGGTATGATGATTTTTAATTTTTTCAGGAAGATACTAAGAAGAATAATAGCTGGGTCAACTGGAATCTCTAGTTTTGAATTTTTAGTAAACTGCTTTTTCCAAACTGCTTGAATTTTTGCCACATTGCTTTCCCCAGTGGTTGCACCAGCGTATGCTCCCACCAACAGTGGAGAAGAGCCATTTTTCCTGCACAGCTCTGCCAGCATCTGTTATTGGTTGATTTCTTGATAATAGCCATTCTTTCTGGAGTGAGGTAGAATCTCAGTGTTGTTTTAATTTGCATCTCTCAAATGACTAGTGATGTTGAACATTTTTTTGTGTTTTTATTTGCCATTTCTCCTTCTTCAACTGAGATGTGCCCAGTTGTTTCTCCGGATTGGGTCTTTAAATTGGGGGGAGGGTCTGATTATTTTTTTGAGTTCTTTATATATTCTGGATATCAGTCCTTTGTGTGACAAACAGTTGGCAAAGTCTTTTTTCTCATTCTGTGGGTTGTCTCTTCACTTTTTGATGATTTCTTTTGCTGTGCAAAAGCTTTTTAGTAAGAGGAGATCCCAGTTGTTGATTCTTTGTAATAATGTAATCTTGATCAAAATATTATAGCATACCTCACAGCATTAGAGAAAACAGTCCTAAAATTTATTTGTAACCAGAAGAGGCCCAGAATAGCAAAAAAAAAATTCTGGGCTACAAAGGCAAGAAAGGAGGCATTAGTCTCTGACTTGAAATTATACTACAAAATCACTGTGGTAAAAACGACATTGTACTGGAAACAACAACAGCAACAACAGAACTGAGGATCAATGGAACAGAAAGCAGAATGGAAGATGCAGAAACAATTCCAAACACACTCAGCCATCTTATCTTCAACAAAGGGGCCAAATACCTTCACTGGAAGAAAAATAGCTTCTTGAATAAATGGTGCTGGAAAAACTGGCTTTCCACATGCTGAAGACTAAAATAGACCCATGGCTATCACTATGCACTAAACTAGAGTCAAAATGAATCAAAGATCTAAATATTAGTACAGAAGCTCTAAATATACTGGAAGAGAGAATAGGTAGAACTTTTGAAGACACAGGTGGAGGAAAAGACTTTATGGGCAAAACCCTGATCACACAAGAATAGTTTTACTATTATTACTCTGATATATTTATTTAAAATTCCTGGGCCTACTTATATTCTCTCCAAACCACCTTAATTTATATACAAGGAGTGAGGTCAAAGTTTAAAGGAGGATGAAGATATCTCTGAATTGTAGGTGTTGCTCTGGTTTGAATGATGGGGTCTTTCCAAAATTCTTGTTCAAACTTGGTCCCTTGTGTAAAAGTATGAAGAGCTGTGGCCTTTGGGAGTGACTAAGTCACCTTGTGAAATTCTGTGACAGCCCTATAAAAATGTCTGAGATTGGAAGAATACCCTCGCCATTCTACTCCTCCCACCACGGGAGACACAATATGCCTCCCCCTCTGAAGGAGGCAGCAACACGGCTCCATCTTGGAAGCAAATACTAACCCTCATCAGACACCACCTTTGCCAGTGTCTTGATCTCGTTTTTCCTGGCATCCAGTATCAGAAATACTGTTGTATTGTTTATAAATTACCTAGGGTCAGGAATTTTGTTACAGCAGCGCTAATAGATTCAGTCAGATGCAGTGCGAGAGAGGTGTTCCTACTTGTAATGAATTAATTAGAAATCAATACTTTAAATGTTTGACAGATTTAATTGAGAAGGTAAAGAAAATTCAAGGAGAGAGGTATCCTGAGAAAAACAAAATATTTTACCCTGAACTAGAATAAACTGCCAACTTAGAAGACTAATACTGTCTTAGTAAGGTGATTAGATAATGCTTCATATTGAAATTTCACCAAACTTTTAAATCATTATTGTATGGGAAAATCAGGTTAAAGAAAGTACTGCTTAATCTGTTAAGCCTACAAACCTACAAATTCATAAGCTTACAAATCTTCAACAGCAGTATTCTATAGATTTTGGGTTATTTTATGGAAAGTGAGTAGTAGGAGTTACTTTATAGATGATATAGAAGAGATGTCTACTTTTTAGCAAACAAAGTATTACTCCGAAACCCAATAATAAAACCAGATAAACTTTTTTTAAACAAAATTTTATAAATAGAGCTTATTTTTATTGAACACAAATTTCTGAAATTCAGTGTCATAGAAGACAGATACAATCACTTGGACAATCAATAGGTTCACAAGCCTTTTTACATTCAAGATGAATTAAACAGGCACTGAGGGAATGAGTCATTAGTCCAGGGTCACATGTTAGGAGTATGAGGATCAAAACTTAGGTCCTCTGCCTTTGAAATGCATGCTCCTTTTGGTTCATGCTACCTCTACTATTAAATTACTTAATTTATCAGAGCAAAAAGCAAAACCTTAGGGATGCCATTAGCTATTTATGATTTCTAGTTCTTTTGGGAATCTGTTAATTGCCCTTTCATAAATGCTGCTCATTATGATTAAGACTTTGATTAAATGTGGAAGTCTAGAATTTATATAATATTACAGACATACTTAAGAATGAATTTAAAGCACCAGAGTAGCATGCATTGCACATTCAAATCCTACAACACTATAATAGTCATTATTAATCAATCAAGGATTTTTCATGAAACCACTTTGTGCCAGTATGATCTGCCCATTTCCCCTTCAAGAAGCTTTCAATTTCATTAAGGAGAGCTCATATCGGAAACAAAGACACCAATGTCTGAATAAGAATTCAGAATAGTGGCAGGCCATTTCAGGAGGTTGGGGGCACTTGAGCTTCAGGGACAGAGAATGAGGGTGGATGAAGGGCATTTTGGTGAAGGGGCAATTACGGAATAGGTGACAGCCCTGTCCATTATCCAGCAAGTGCTAAAGGCTACATGTGGATACGGTTTAATTCCTAGAGCAATTCTCAGGTAAGTGATACTGTTCAACCCTTTCTGCAGAAGGAGAAACAGCCATTGAGGCATGAAGTAGGTTTTTCCATTTACATTCATTGCTGAGGGAAAGAAATGGCACACTGACAAACTGGACTGACTTCATGGTAGCCTGTGCTACTGCCTACTCTATCTTCAGTCATCTGTGTGTGCCAAGGCAAGAAAAGTAGAGGCTAATGGGATAGGCAAGGAAATTCCAAAACAAAGGACATCGTTGGGAAGGTAGGGAGATGTGTTTGGAAAGGTGAAGTGAGGAAGGTCTGGAAGGCTAGGAAAAGGATTTCAGATCATATAAGGTTTCATCTTTTTGCAGATCATGTCACTCAGGTTCAGATAGACACTTAGGCAGAAGAGAATCTGCTTTATCATTTTGAGTAACTATAAAGAGGAATTAGTTGAATGATTCTGAGTTTTGATTACTTGCATGGATATATATGTATATATGGGTGCATATATAAATGTATAATGTACTCATGAGGTGAGGATTATGTCTTCTTTCCATTTATCCAATGGAAGCACTCCTTGAGGCCGGCTGTGTAAGGCACAGTGCTTCTTCTTCTTGACATACCCAGCATCTAGCATCGTGCCTAGATTGAGATGTTCACCAGAAATGTTCGATGCATGTATGAAATTTCCTGTTCTTCTCCTTCCCTCCATCCCTCCATCCCTTCCCACCTCCCTGCTGCCTTCCTTCCTTGCCATACTCTTCCTTGTTAGGCAGTTATTTTCCAAATTCTCACAAAACCTATATGAGTAAAACAGATGAAGCCGCTGCCCCCAAAACAGGGGTAGGGGGAGGAGGCAAAAATTAACTAAGGCAATTAAAAAAGCAGTATAATTCAAGGTAGGGATCAATGTTAAGAAGAAAATAGGACTGGATTTTTGGAGAGACTGTGCCATAGTTGAGGGTAAAGGGAGGTTAGAGAAACCCTTTGTCAGGAGGAAACATTTAGCAGAGTGAAATGGAGAGGAGGAGGTAATCATGCAAATCGCTGGAAGATTCTCCAGGAGGAGAGTTAAGGCCCTAAAAAGATGACTTGAATGGCCCACTTAAAAAATGCTGTAGAGGCCTAATGGGGCTGGAGCCTTGTCAATAAGGGTACTAGTGACTAGGGCAGAAGCCAGAAAACAGAGGTCTTTGTGGTGTGAGGACTGCGAACTTTATGCTAGGAAACAGGCACTCCTGGGGTTAGTGACAGGAGTAAAAGGATGGGAACCAACAAAGAATATTTGACAGCTAATCCCTGAGAAATTAGAGACATGGTGTCATTAACCAAACCAAACCAAGCCAAACCAAACCAAACCAAACCAAACCAAACCAAACCAAGCCAAGAAAGGAAATGATTGACTACATGGAGTGGTGAAACAAAATTGAGGTAAGTGGAAACAGAAACAGACCTCTGGAGATGAAGAACTCATTAATTAACATGGCTCATAATATTCATGGTAAAGACATATCTCAAGGAAGAGGGGATTGAGAAAGAGTAATTAGAGAAAAGGTGCTCAGAGTTTTCAAAATTCTCACAATGCTATTAAAAATGAATCTCAAAAATAAAAATCTGTTTGGCACATTTATTTCTAACACGTAAGTTTTTGCCTGCATGCTTCCCCTCCTTCCTTCTTCTTTCCTTTGTCCCTCCCTTCCTGCCTTCCCTCTATTTTTTCCTTTCTTCCCTCCCTTTTTTCCTTTCTTCTTTTTCTTGAAAAATCTTACTTTATTTATGCTTTTTTTGTATTTTAATTTCCTCGTCAGTAAAATGACAATATTCATATTGAAAAAAATCAGGGAACTACAAGCAGAAAACTTCAAATTTCTATTACAGTTGGAAAACACATTTAGCTCTTAGGGATCAAATCCATGAATTACGGATGCAGGGATCCCTAGGTTGTGGTTACTATGACATTCCTAGAATATTTCCTTTTTGAAACATCAAACTTGACTTATTAGCTAAAGGATGACAGTATTTTCACGGCAAAGAGAGATTTTAAAAATCAAGCCAACCCAGAACATGAAGGCTTCCCTTTTGCTCTGCAGGACTTCCACCCATTTATTGCTTGATGTTGATTATGTGAATACAAAGTTCTAGATTCATTAGACCTCCAATGGCTCCTGCCATATTGCTTCCATTTACTAAGCTGGGCATCCAATTCTCTCCATTCTACTTGCCCATCTGGTACTGCAGGGGCATCAAGCCCAAGAAAGAAGATAACTATTAGAAATTGCAGCTTAATGTACCAGCAAGAAGATTGTGGCCCAGCACTCACAATATAATGACATAAACATTCACCTCCTCTATTAAATTGGAGAAGAAAAGAGGAATTGACTGAAATAAGGCCAGAGAGTGACTATGGTTGCAAAGAACTTCAACTATTACCCAGGTTGCAGACAGCTCCCTTTGTGTCTCACCTTCCTGCCTGAGTCACCAGGTAGCAGTCTACTTCTGTTAAACTGTGTGGATTTTTCCCCTTCTGATAGACAACGCTGCCTATGTTTATACATCGTTATTGAGAGCTGGACATTCTTGGATATTCCAAAGTGATTTGATTCCCTTAGATTCATATGCACCATTGGATGGGTGCCTTGGCTGCTGACAGAGAGTGCTCCGGGGATCCTAGACATTTATTTCCCCAATGCTTTCCTGATAGTTCTGTGAGAGGATGCATGTAAGAGGGTGTGCTTTAGTGTGCTTCCATAAAAACTGGTTTAATTGTTCCTATTAGTGTTAAGGGAGAAGGATTCTGACAGTGTGGTATGAGTTTGAGTCTTGCAGAAACAAATTACAGGGCTTGCACTTTGGGTAAATATTTCAATCTCTCTGTGCCTTGCAAGCCTGACAGGTAAACACATGGGCACATAGTAAAATGATGAAGAAGCAGCTTGGGAATCAGATTTCTTCAGTTCAAATCCTAGCTCTAGCACTTACTACTACCTGATGTTGGCCCAGTCATTTAAACTTTTCTGAAGGCCAGTGTCTCAAGGGTCAAACAGGACAAAGACAGTACCAGCCTCATTGAAGAGGTAATTAAAAAGCTCAAATCTCACTCTTATCATTTGCTTATGTAACTTTGTGTGGTTAACTTACTTAATTTTTTATCCTCGTAGTTTTTCCTCTTTAAAGATGGAGTCAAAATATTACCTTATTCTTATGATTGTTTTGAGAATTGAGTGAGACAAACTTAATATGAGACCTGTTATGCAGTAAATAGTCAATACATATTGGCTGTGACAGAACTGAATTGCTGAGAATTAAATTAAATATTCCTATATGGTATGAAAGCACTTTAAGATCTAAATAAATTCTAATGTTAATGTTGAGAATTGCTTTGTCTTTAATCTTACCCTATTCTGTAACTTTACCAACAATGTAAGGACATACGAGATATATTTGTCACATAGATGGCACAAATCTGGGCAGAGTAATCTTGTAGAACATGACCAAGATCATGGCTTAAAGTGAAAAGTTATAATGGGGTCTAAAGTGACACCCATAAGAGGAAAAAGTAAGAGTTTCTTTAAAATTAAAATAATAAAGTGTATAAGAATATGTGGGATGTGCCTTGGTGTAGGTGCAATCAGATGATGACAAACTCATGCTGTCTTGTGCTGCTGGCCAGAACCTCCATGTATGGAGAGGGCCTGACTCAACTGCATTCTGCTTTCCTCATAAGGAAGCGAGGTGCTTGTCCTGTGCTCTGGATACCACATCTTTGGAGGGGATTATTAGGTGAGTCAGTGGTTTGGAAATCCAGTAGGTGAAGGACAGTGCAAGATGATATCTAGGACTGGATTACACACTCTTCTTGCAACGTAGAAAGCAGAACTAAGACAGAGAAGTTGGCACTGAAGGGTAAAAGACATTTTTCATGAAAAGGAAAAACTTCTTAGTAATTTCTGCAGCTCAATAACACAAACTAATGACTAAGTCAGTCCCTAAGGGGTTTAAATTGCAGCTGGGTGCTGTGGGCACATCCTTATACTCGGTGGCATTTGGAACCAAATGACTACTATCTGTTATGAATTAGGATTCTATAAGACAGCAGACCATGGAGATTATTTTTTATTTCTTAATTTTCACTAAAAATGCATCCATGCATAAAAACAAATTTATAAAATATAAACATTAAATTCTACCTAAATGACACAAAATGAAAATAATAAAGTTATCTCAAATTTTGGTTGTTACAAAGTGACCTAACTGAGATATCTTCTTGACTATATCATAAGAGGACTCAAACTTTATCTTATCTGTATTTATACTTCCTTCAGCGTCTAGCACTTATAATAATGTAGACAATACTGATTGTCTACTTGTTTTAATACATGTTTTAAGCTTATTATGTTTAAGACATTTAACCATCAGTGAGGCTGGAACTGCTCAGTGAGGCTGGAACTATCTTTATCCCATTTGACCAATGAGAAAACAGGCACTCACAGCAGTTTAACTGACTTGCCCAACATCACATGTCACATATATGTGACAACCATCAATGGGCTTTGAACTCAGTAAGTCTGACTCCTGAGCCAGTTCTTTATCATCTCCCTTGGTTGCCTCTACTAAAATAAGGCACTCAGTCAGTATTTATTTAGGTGACAAACTGATAGACCAAGAGAAGAAATAAAGAAGGGGTCATTTCAGAGTAATTTGCCCATCTGATAGTTACTAAGAAGGTGCCAGATTATGCAAAGGAGATGCAGACAGGGTTAGTAAGGGGGGCAGTGCTAACAACTGTCACCTCCCTTCTTTGGGGTTATTCTGCAAGATGCATCTTGGAATGAAAGAGAATGATGCATGCTAGCCCACAGAAGCAAAAGCAATTGGGTTCTTCCTCTTCCTTTGCAGGGGAGACATTTCCTGTCAGAATGATTAGTTAGAAGCTAACAGTGAAGTCCCTCAATTAGCATTCCTTCAAAATGCCATCTGTAAGTGACTAAAGAAGTGACAGCCTGCAGGCAATACATAGGGCTAAATCGGCAAAAACAAGATAGGAGCCTGGGGAGGCAGAGCCATACATCAACTGTTTTGAGCATGTTAAAGGGTCCACCCACAACACTCAACAAATGCTTTCCCTCCACCACAGAGACAGAGATTGAGAAATAATTTTTGACAGCAGCTATGATTTAGTGGGTGCTTAAAGATCACAGCCTATACTTAGTTTTATAACAGATTTAATAGAATGTTTCTAACTTTCACAACCATTTGGCAGCTTGCAAAAAAAATTAAAAAATGAAAATCTATCCAGGTTATGGAAAAGAAGCATTAGAGTACAGTTGGAATAAAACCACTGTTTTAGGACTTTGTGACATCCTGTCAACTTATACTGACTGCCAACACTTGCATTCTGGGTAGGTCAAGATCAATGTATCTGATTTCTTTAAAATTTCACCAAGAAAGCATTCCACCATCATGTTTTCAGGTGTCCATGTCAGCAAGGAGGCCTGACTGGTCCTTTTCATGCCTCTGTGACAAGGGATTGAATGCTTAAGAAGGGTTTGATACCTTGTGCTAAATTCTTCATTCAAGAAACTATTCCTATTGAGTTAATGATCAATGAATTTTTTTAAACTTCAAAACTATCTAGTTGAAATACACTTGCACAGGGAAGTATAAGATTGAACTATATTTCTAGTTTCTTCACTGGTTAATTCGTTCAGCAACTAAATTGAACAGTTTTATGAGCTTAGACTATGTTAGAGTTTTATAGACATTATTGATCTATATACACTATTTAGATCTATATATACTGTGATTGAAAAATATAGTGAATGTTTAAATTTAAAAATTATTACAGTAAAAGACTTATTGCCATCAATTCCCTCAAAATACTCTTTCTCACTTTAAATACACTTATTTAATGGTTCTTGCTATTTTATAAAGCAGTTCTGGAAGTCCCTTTTTGTGTCTTTAGTTGTGCTGTTATGGTTGCCTTGATGTGCTGAATTGATTATAAATGTCTGCTATTCATGATTATGTTCTGGATCTTTGGGAAAGATCCAGAAGTTTCTTCATGCCAAATCTGATAAATAAGGTAGATAAGGATGAACAATAATGTTTTATGAGCTTGCCTTTCCATTGGATGGCACTTAGCAGTAGGATCTACCATATTTTTGAACATACCTTGTGAAGACATGAAAGAAGAAAGTGACAAAAAGATGGGATATCTATGCTTGAAGTGAGAAGGATAATAAATTTTTATAAAAGTAAACATTTCTCCTAAGTTTTGATCACTCCTTTTATGAAAGCTCTATAATCAGAGACTTGTTGCTGTTTTATAGGTGAAGAAGTTGGCAGGACAGAAGTAACATGCACAAGATGGCAGGGACACACTGAAAGGACATCTGCCTGCAGTGAACTTGTAAGATTCCAGGTTTTCAGCCAAATATCAAGATTCTCTAGGATTCGTCTCTAGCCTTCCCTGATCTCCTGGACTTTTTTTCTACCTTGTTCCACTTTTAAGTCTGTTGTTTATCTCTGTCCCTTTTGCTATACTCTAAAATTCTGGCATTTTATTGTACAGTAGAAATAAAATGGGAGCCACATATGTAATATCACATATGAGGGTACTGTAGTACCCTCACGAGGAAAGCAGAAAGCAGGCGAAACTAATTTTGATAAAATACTTCATTTGCCCCCATAAAGAAAAATTTCATCATATACTAAGCATCAAAATTATTCATATTTTATATTCTCCTCTTTGATACTAAGTCTTTGAAGTCTAGACTGCATTTTCCATTTACAACACATCTTGATTTGGACTAGACACATTTTCAGTGTTCAGCGGTGCCACATGACCAATAACTATTTCATAGCACAGTTCTAGAGAAAGGATCTTTGGTGACCATGTCAGACAGCATATAATGGCTTCTAATTGTCCTCTTCATATGTATCCTCATGAATTAACCAGTGAAGAAACTAGAAATATAGTATTAACAACAGTATTAGTAGTGTTAAGTGGACATGTGGCTGCTGGGTTATGGACTACCTCCCTCAAAGTCCTGTGTAGTTCAGTACACCATGCCATCACATCTGGTGACTGAGATGTAATTCAAACTGAAGCTTGCAATCTCTCAGTTATGCCTTACAAGGAAATGTCTGTATCTACTTCTCTTTCTTCTTGCAGGCTCAAAGGTCAAGTGTCATCTTTAACCACAGTGGGGAGGGCACACCTGAAGGAGAGCCAATCTACAAACCTGAGGGATCTGTATTTCTTTTATCACAGAGCAACAGGAAGTCTTGAATCACCTAAGGTGATTGTTCTCTCAGAGAGGCAAAGCAGTTTCCATCTTATTTACATAATTAGTTTTTACTTTTGAGGAGAATGGCCCTCTTCTTTTACTTTCATCATTCCTAGAATTTGCTGGTGGGGTTATCCCTGACACTTTCTTCAGTTCCCAGCTGAAGCTGTACTATGGCAGGAAGACCTTTTCCAACTTTTTGAAGAGAAGGTTATAGCCCTTATCATATGTCCTCATGACACTCCGAGCTTCCTCTTGCTCAGCACACATGCAAGGGATTATTTAATCACAGTATTCCCATCTGAATTGTCAATGCCATGAGGGCAAGGACTTCTCAATGCTAGGCACACAGAATTATCCAATACTTGTTGAAAGAATAAATGTAACTAAGGAGCCAAAATGCTCTTGCTGTTCAAGGTTTGATGGGAATATGAAATCTCACTGGATTTTTCCGGGACATACTAGAAATCAGCACAATGACCTTGCATGCAGAGGCAAAGGTTATGGATTGAATTTTGTTTTCCACAAAGATATGTTGAAGTCTTAACTCTCATGTCTCAGAATGTGGTCTCATTTTAAAAAAGCATCACTGTAGATGTAATTAGTTAAGACAAGGTCATACTGGCGTAGGGTGGGTCTACTTAAATATTGTGGACATCTTTATAAGAAGAGGAGAGAAAGATGGAGGGTGACGATGGGCATGTAAGGTTAGAGGCAGAGATTTCCAAAAATGGCTAGCAAATGTTCATTCTGCAGGCCACCAGAGCTGGAAGAGGGAAGGAAGGATTCATTTAGATGGGTTTCAGAGAAAGCATGGCATTGTTGACAACTTGATTTCCAAAGTAGGGAAGAACATATAACAAGTTGACCACTAGAAGTTATCTCATTAGAACTATGAGTCAGTGCATTTATGTTGTTTCAAGCCACTTAGCTTGTATTTCTCATGGCAGCCTGGAAAATAGACACCCCCTAATAAACTTGCTTTGCATGTCCTGTCTTCCAGGGATAATTTATACAGCTTGTTCAAGGGTCAACCCACTTGGAGAAGTGAGGAGGCATTGCTAATTGGTGGCCTGCAGGATGGACACTTTTCAGTTTTCCAATACTTCCCACCTGGATCAGGTAGAGAGGGATAAATCACTTTGTCCAGGAGTTGAAGTTGTTTCTACTTCCTTATGACGTCTTTTCACAGAAGGACACTTTGAGAACAGAGTGAAACCACAGGCAGGGAGAACATAGTTATTCCACTCCCATAGAGGTACAAACATTACTCCTTCAGAACAGACCCTTTGGCCAAGGGCATCCTTTTAAGAAAAAGAAAAAAAAAAGTCCTGCTCCTTAGTCTTGAAGTGAGAATAAATTGGGAGAGATAACATGCCCATTATTCTGCATTGACATTTTATATTTCAAAGGAGAATAATCGAGGCCATGGTTCTCAAGTCAGCACATGTCTGCAGTGGTGATATATCTTTCTGGGGGGGTTGGTGTTGCATAAACATTTCCCCCTCACAGATTGAGTACTTAGAACCACACTGTATTTTCAGCTGCTGCTGTTCTTGCTTTTCTCTTTCAATTTAGAAGGCTAACTCAATTATCCTTTTCTATTCGACAGAATTCACATCAAATGCAAACAATATGAGGCCAGTATTTTGCTTTTCCTGTTGCCAAGGTGGGAGGGAAAACAGCAACAGTGATAAGTAGCTGTAATTGCTCCAACCTTTGCCAAGGTTAACTCTCTGAAGGTGTCTCAAATATAAATGCTTGTTCCTGATGTTTTCCAATTATTTTCATTTAAAAGAAATACTTTAATATATTTAGTTCAAATTACATGATGGTAATTGTACTTCTAAATCTGATTAAGTGGCATGATAGAAGAAACCTTTGCTTCCATAAGGGGATATTTGTTTTTCAATAGATGGATCTAACTTTCTGTAGTAGGAGGATTCATATTATAAGCATTGAGACTGCCTTTTTTCATTAGTTATTTATAAAGCTCTCATTAGACTGGTTAAATTCACAAAAGGGGAAAAAGATAACTTATTGCTAAGCAATTTCTAATGTATTTATGCATAGCTGATAAAAACTATGCTTGTCATGGGAATTTTTATTCAGACTGCAAATCATAATATTATATATTATGTCAATTAATAAATTGAATAGTTAATTTTTAAAAATTAGTATTCATGGTATCATATTTGTTATGGCACTCTTTTCTTCCAAAATCTTATAATAATTCCTCATTCCGTTGTAGCTACAACTGTCTTGGGCTTGGAATTCAAGCCTGAGTTCACACCACCTTATACCTTAGCCTTAGTAGATGGTGATGGTGGTCAGTAGAATTTTTAGTTCTTTTCTCCCTGAGAGCTCATAGGAGGACTACATTGTATTGGCTTTTTAAAGTTAGATGTTGCCAAGTGTCTCATTTGGTCAATGAAATGAGAGTGGCTGCTATAAAAATCCCTGTAAAGACTTAGGTATGGACGTAAGTTTTCATCTAGTTTGGATAAATTCTAAAAAGACCAAAAACTGGATGTTTAGTTTTTAAAGATATTATCAAACTGTCTCCCAAAGTGATTGTAGTATTTTGCATTCCCATCAGTAAGAGTTTCAGTTGCTCTAGATCCTCACCATCATTTAGTGAGGTTAGTGTTTAGAGTTTAGCAATTGTCATGTCACTTTTCCACCACTGGACACAATACCTGACAGCCATAGTTTAAAGGACAGGAGGTTTATTCTGGCTCACAGTTTCAGCCAGTGGTTGGCTGGCCCCAAGAAAAATTGGTATGGCAAAGAAGAATAGAGAAGGAAGGGCAGCTCACATCATGGTAGCCAGGAAGCAGCATGAGAAGGGTGGAACTTGAGAGGGAGATGCATACATCCTTCCAGGTCATGCTTCCAATGATCTGCCTTTTCTGACCACGCTCCACTAAGCACTTCAGTTTTAAACTCATCAGTGAACTATAGTGCTCCCATGATCCACTCACCTTCCAACCACTTGAGACATTTCAGATTCAAACCATAACAGCCATCTAATAGGCCTGTAGAGGTATCTCACTGCTGTTGCAGTTTGCAATTGCCAAAGGATGTATGGTGTGGAGCAGCTTTTCAAATGCTTGTATGCTGTCTGTTTATCTTCTTTGGTGAGGTGTCTATTCAGGTCTTTTGTCCATTTTTACATCTGCTTGTTAGTTTTTTTATTGTTAACTTCTAAAAGTGTTTTGTACATTTTATGTAAATTCAGGTATGTATTT
>RJWT010002821.1:0-39018 GCA_004365215.1 Cuniculus paca
ATGTTTAAACTTATTTAAACATTACACAGTGTATACATGTATCGAAACCATCACTCAGTTCCATATTAATAGGTACAGTTTTTAGTGCTCTTATACATGTGTTAAAACAAATTAAATTTTGAAAAGGAAATAAAACAGATGCCTCAATGCTGTTAACTTGGCTAACTGGACATGTGGAAATGCCCAGACACAGAGGTTTGATGCAGGGGCAGATGGGGGTCAGTGTTCATGTTGTATGTTTAGTAGAGGTCAGAACATTCTGACTGCATTACTCAGACAGCAGGTCGTGAAAGGGAGGTTTCTCCTAGGGGAAAGGCAGGAGATAGTTCAGGGGCTTTTACAAAGTCTAGGTTAAAATGATGTCTAAATAAGATTTTGGGGACTAGATGGTGAAGAATGAGAGATACGATTTCATGATCAAGAATTTTCATAGAATCTGAAAAGAACAAAATCCAAAATCCAAAGAACAAGATCCAAAATCCAGCATACACTATGCACATTAATTTAGAAATTTAAATAAAAACAATATAGGTCACAAAATTTTTTGTAACTCAGGTCCCATTCACTCATGACTGTATTTTTCAGAATTATAAGGTTGATTATTTAATTATCTACTTTTGCATGTATTGCAGAGTAGATAGGACACCAGTGTAGGGAAAAGGTAGTCAGATCCAGTCTTAACAAGCTCAAAAGAATAATTTCAGAACAGCAACTTAACTTGAATTCTGCTTTGAATTGAAGCCATAAAGCAGATATTTAAATACTTTTCAAGGGTCCGAGTTAAAATATGAGGATAATAGAAATTGGTGAAGTTCTATATTAACCATAAAGTGCATAACTTTTAACAATGACCAGTGAAGAAGGCATGAGGCATTTGGTTGGTTTTAATGTCAGTCAGCATAAGTAGACAAAGTGGAATTACCAAATTCTTGTCAAAAGAAAGACCAGTAAGCATTTGAACTTGTGTCAATTACAGAAATTAAGTATTTTGAAGTCAAAAAAGTTGAATACTATCTCCTCTTCATGGAAAAAGCATTAAACTTGCCTGTCCCTAGTAGACACCAAATAGATTTGCAGCAAATCTATGGTTCAGAAAAGACAAACAAATGTGGAAAACTAAGATGGTACTCTCAAACCAAATAAAGAAGTCTATCACATGGGCAACCTGAAATTTTACCCAATTATACAGAGGAAGAGTGAAAAAACAGCTCCCTTTACAGGGTTTCACTCTCTGGTGTGAATCCCTGCTCTGTGATTGGGTCTTCTTGTGACCTTGAATGAGGTGATTATCCTCTTTGGGCTTCTGAACCTATAAAGCAGAGAGATAAAGAGCTTCCCCCTTGACATTAAATTCATATAAAAGTGCTATATATAATATAAGGTATTATTTCAAGCTAGAAGTTCTCAGGTATCAAAAATGAAAATTTAACTTTAAATTAGAAACCATATAATCTCATCAACAAAATTGACCATCATTTTTATATAACATTAAGACTTGGACAGATAGTATATAGCCAAGTAAGAATTATAGATCTGAGTTAATAGCAAATACAGAAAGGGGAAAATAGTTCTATTTTCCTTGTTTTTATTAGGTTGGACATGGTTTGAGATGTTGTGACTGATTAGTTTATGACCAGATCAAAAAAATTTGAATTTGGGAGTTTTTTCTTGGAAAGAGGACTAAGTGGCCTATAATAAAATTATACATAGCAGTGACAAAATGCATATAGAAAGTAGGATAACTGATTGAATCATACAGTTGGTTAAATAGCCAACCAAAATTATGATTTATAATTGGAGGATGCAACTTATGGTGATGTGGGTAACAGCAACAAATATATAAATGTATGAAACGGATCAGATTCTAGTCCTTATGTAAACACTTTTTGAGTTGTTCAGAATCTATTTTCTTATCTAAAAATATGAGAATAATAAAGCATTGAGCAGTAGTTTTAAAGATTAAAATTAATATAAGTTTAATGAAAAATAAACTTTTTTTTGGGATATCTTAGAGTACACATTCCTTTGTTTTTCTACCTCTACACAAAGGCATAATGTTCATGTCCTGGACTTATTTTCAGAATCAATTCTGGTGACTTTGTCATTATTTTACTTCTTTGTCCCCACTTGATAAAAACATATATAAGGTATATATTACATTGAGTAAAGATAACTAATAGAGTTAATAGTGGCACTTGATAAATTGGTGAGATATGCATAACATAAAAGGAGGTAATCAATACGTTTTCTTTGTTCTATGTAGAAATACCTAGACACACTACCATTATAATAATGACAATAGTAGCAGATTTACCTAAAGAAAATAATGACATCTAATTATAAGTCAAAATTTAAAAGGATAAACATACCATGTTCTTGAATTAGGGAAGCGGTATCATGAAAATATTAAGTTTTTTCAAATTAATATATGTATTTCATGTCATTTCAGTTAAAATTCCAACACATTAATTTTTAATTGGACAAAATTGTCTCATAGTTCATATGGAAGAATAAATATCTGAGAATGATCAATAAGAATATGCAGAATATCAACAGTCAAGTGTCATTTTTATATATGTTAGTGCATAATACAAAGTGCTCTAAATCAAGTTATTTTGGAATACATGACTTAGAATATTATAGAATAATGAATATGATAAATATAAGGAATTAATATTGACAAGCACATTGTCTTCAATTTCTTTTGAAGTGAATAAAAATGGGTCCTCATTTTATACCATTCTGAAGAATCAATTTCAGACAGATTAAGTTGTAAAATGTAAAATTAAATATATAAATGATTAAAAAGTACAGTGACTAGGAAAAATCTCCTTACCCAAGACTAATAACCTATTATCCACAAATAAGAAAGCAAGATTTTTTTAACCACCTGAAATTTGGAAAGCTATGTGTGGAAACCTGTGCACTCAACAAAGTAGAAAAAATACAATAGAAAACGCATGTAGTAATGATTGTAAATATTTACACAAATGAAAGAACTAGAAAGACAAAAGTAAGTAATACAAGAAAAATAAGTAAATTTTATGAAGATATGATTTATAGAAGAGCAAATGCAAATGGTCAACAAACATGGAAGTGTACTTACTTTATCTAAAGTAGTGCAAATAGAAATAAAAATAAGATATAACTAATATTAAAAAACAAAAAAGACTCTAACATAAATTATTATTAGAGAGAAGGGAAAGTTATTTGTGTATTGTTGATGTTATTAGCCTTTTTCAAAAGTCATTGAAAAATTTAGAATTGTAGTTCCAGAAATTTATACTGCAGAAACACTAGTGTGTACATATAAGCATATACGTATTTTATTATTTTTTCTTGTTGAAACCCAGAAAACAAAGCACATGTCAGTAGAGTTTACTTATGTTTAGGAATGTTATGTAGTTATTAAAAATAAAACATTACAGTTATACTGGATAACCTGGAGAGGTTTTACGAGGTACTATTGTTGAATGAAAAAGAAGTTTAATAGTTTGACTCAGTTTTAATAGAACAATGTAATGCAAATTGTGCGTAGGTATGTGTACATATATTTCTGTGCATTTTTATGTCTGTTCTGTGTGTGATTACGTGAAATGTGAAAGGATACAAACCAGGTTGCTCTTGTAGACTAAATGAAGAGTGAACATGCAATGCTGAGGATGAGGCAAAGAATAAGGCAATGTGGGAGTTTAGGGAAAGAAAGAAGTGGTGGTGGTGGTGGTGGTGGTGGGGCTTTCTTCCCCAAAGTATGTACATATGTGTGCATTTAAGTATGTGTATACTTGTATAATTTAAATTTAAAAAGTTAACAAAGTAAAGAAGTTGTTGAACTATGAGAGTGAAGACACTGAAGGGTAACTGTGAATTTACCTGTATTTGCAAAAGAAGTTATTTTTAAATTTTAATAGTGTATTTTTTTAACAACTTAAATGTGACCCACCTCAAAACTGAAATCATGGTTGTGAATCCCTACTTAAAGCAGGGCTTTTCCTTAGTTTTCACCGCAGAGCACATGTAGAAAGAACTTGCATTTGCTGGAAACACTGGCGTAATGGAAGAGCTCATTTGCAGCTCAGCCAGACTCCCTGACAGGCCCTGCTCCTGTAAGCCATTCTCCATTCACATCTTTGAGCTCCACTGCACCCAGAGAGGCTCGGATTCAGATATGTGGAGAGTTAAAACGCTTATGTGATTGTTCAGAACACTGTACTTCTATTTTAATGATAGATTGCTTTCTATCTCAAGTGAGAATTCTATTGTTACACATGAATTATATTAACTCCTGCTAAGTTTTAAGAGAATAGTTAGCAATTCTTTTTGTCTCATAGTCCAAATTTCTCTTCTAGGTTGATTATCCTTAAAACAAGCATTGTATGAGTGCTGGAGAAAGAAATTTCTATGGCACGTTCTAATTTAATTTTTTTAAATTATCTTTTGAATTTTATCTTTCTAATCAAATGTGATAATTTTGGCATTAACTCTGTATCATAATAAGGAATGTTTTCAAGTATGTCAGGTAAGATTGGCGTTCACTGTGAATTATAGAAAACACAACTGAGGTGGCTTACTTTTTCTCACATGACATATAAGTCTGGAGGAAGCATCTCAGGGTTGTAATAGTGTTTCCCCACTTTCATCTCTTCCCAGACTTCTTCTTTCTGTTCCATCAACTTTAGCATGTGACCTTAATCCCTATAGTCATGACAGGGATGTATTTCACTGAGGAACAAAATAAGGGAAAGAGGTAGCTGTTTACATTACAAAGAGAAAAACTTTCCTACAGACTTTCCCTCACATGTTGTTCAGAATGTAAAAGAGAGCTATGCAGCATTTCACACACAACTGCAAGGAAACTGTAGAATTTGAACTGGGTACACAGTGGCCAACACTTTCTCTTTGACCATATGTTGGCTAGGCTTCTCTGAGCCCTCTTCTCTACTAACCTTTGACTATAACTCTGTCCTGTCTTTGTCCTTCTGAGCCAGTCTCAGCAAAGAATCCTGCTAAGTTCGTTTTATGATTGCCCTTGATATCTGATCCACCTCCTTTGATCCATAAATCTTTAGCCTGCCTTTAGCAATGATCCTGTTTGACCAATTTATTAAGAGCCCTCTTAGCCTTGATATCCCTCTTATTAATTTTCTAATTATTGAGCCTGTCACTGTTTCTTGGCCATGAAATCCTAGCTGGTTTTGCTATATTCATAGCATTGAGACAGATCTCTTTTCCATATTGCAGTAATCATGAATAAAGTCTTCCCTACTGAGTTAATGAGTATCAAAGTAATTTTTTGTTTGATAACGGCCACTATGGACAGAATTAGAGTTCTATTAGCAAAAAAATGAATAATGGAAAAGCAACTAACTGTAGCTGTAGCCCCAAAAGGTCTCCTTGTTCTAAAAGCTAGTAATTTCTATTTGAGAAATGAATGTTGATATGGAGGATATATCTTTGTGAGTTCAGGACTTACATTTAACTTCTACCTCTCTGGGTGATATACCTGGAATTCAGTAAAATAAAGCTTATAAAACTTTCTGCCTACATATTTTATAGTATTGTGAAGTTTTAATTAGGTGGTGGTTATAAAGTGATTTGAAGAAAGTTGCTGCAAGTACATAATGCTTTGTTAGATAATGTGAGAGTAATTTCACAAAATCTGGATAACTGACAAGTAATTAAAGTCAAATGCACTATAGATGTGCTCCGTGACTTCCATGAGTGTTCATCGGAAGTTGACACACCCATTGAAGAAAGAGCAGATTTCATACTGCTCTGAAATGATTCTTGAAAAATCTTTAAACTTCTTTTAAAGCCACTTTCACCATCTGCTTGTGAAAGAATTGAGATGGCTGCCTGCGAGCTTAGCAATTAAATGTGCTAATACAGACGCAGGAGAAAATGATTGTCACACCTGCTTTTTTTTTTTTTTTTAGACAACAAACAAAGCAAAATTCCTCCAACACCCTCAGACCAAAGAAAAACAAAAACAAAAAAATATGGAAAAAGAAAAGAAAGAAAAGAAAACACCATCTGGTTTTCTGTGAAAAAAAATTAAGATTCTTAAAACAAGACCCCAACAAGCTCTACATTTTGATGTTATTATTATGTATATGAAAATATAGGTCATTTTACAACTTTCTTATTGACTATTAGAAAAGTTAAGGTTTCATGCAAAGATTAAATCAACATATTTGTTTGTTTTCTCCCCTTTTAGATTTTGAGAAGACAAAACGGGAAAGAAGCATGATTGTAAATGAGACACTTCATTGTACTTTGTCAGTAAAATAATTTATCCATCTACAAAATATAGCGATTATGTGTTAGTCTCATTTAAGAAATATTATTGCATGAAAATTGGCATGTGTAAAGCCAATGAAGGAATATGTTACTTAAGAATTCTTCCCTTTCACAAAACCCACTGGAACAAAATGTAATGAAATGGAATCTTTTGAAGGTGGTGTAGGATGCCTGAAAATTTTTAGCAAATATAGAACAAAATTATTTTAAAAAAAAGACCAACTAGCATTGAGAAATTAGTAGGCTACTAGAATGTAGCATTCTAAGTACTGTTATTCATTAATGTGTAGTCATCTTCTAGTTAAATCTTATGCTTCTAGCTTACAGATAGATTTTAACTGAGACAAAAATTTTAAATTTACATAGATGTGATGCTATTTAAATTTTAGGTTCACTAAAATTATATCATGAAATATAGAACATTATGAGTGTTTCAACTTTAAATAGATGGAGTTTGACCCTTTGGCTTTTCTTATTTTGGGAATAAATAGGAGAATCTCAAGAGTTAACTAACTGTTGCAGTGAACTGCTTTTAATTTTGTTATTGTTGTGATTAAGTGTTTGGAGGGATGAGAAGCAACAAGGAGAATAGGCACACCACAAATTATGGAAGTACATTGAATTTGTGTCTTTCCAATTTTGTCCCTAAAAGGCTAAGATAGTAAAAATAAACCTAAGCACAGGAAAGAGACTATAATACTGTTTTTCAGTGTTCAAGCCAAATTTACCTGAAGCTATTACTGTAGGAGTTAAAATAAAACCCTATCATTCTCTATTGTTAATAAAAGTTAGACTGTGTATGGCTATAAACTGGTCAAAGGACATAAGAAAACCTACCTTGAGCTGGATGTTGGAATTCCCTCTGCTTGTGAACCAGGAGGGTAAAGAGTCTAGAATACCAAAGTAATTTCCCCAGATTCACCCCAAATATTAGAAATTAAAAGAACCTCAACAATCATTTATCACCCTCATTTTACAAAGAAAAAAAATGAAACACAGATAATTTCAGCAAGTTTCCCTAGGTCATAACACAATCAGTATGGATCAAGGTCATGTCCAAGTCTCCTTTAGCCATACTTGCTGGCATAGATAGTTTATTAATCTTCAGAACTCACACTCTGCTATGTCACTACCACCTTATTTGGCAGCATATCACCACCTCTAAATAGTCATTTGATGATTCTCCTACTTCAACTGTGCCACAATTTTTGGATCCTGAAAATATAATCATTCCAGCTTCAAAGTTCAAGAACTGTGAATAAAAATACCCATGTGCCAAACTAATCACTATGTGGACCTATGTGGGAAATTGAATGCTTTGAGTGTTGAGGGCTATAAATCATTTTTCAAAGAATACTAAGGGCAACATTATTTGATAGTCCTTCTAGAACTCATGAATGAAATTTATGCTATATGCCTTAGTGTTAGTTGAAGAATGAAAGCAGGGTAAACTGTGTTTTCTTTGATATACCATCTTTACTTTTCTTTTTCTTTCTTTCAATGCCCTTCATGTTTTTTCCCTCCATATCTTTTTCTTTTCAGACATGGATTCACTAAGCTATTTCCATGTTGTTCTGATCTATACCCCTTCTCTCTCCTGTATTTTAATTTTCAACATACATCCATCAGCCAGTTGTCTAATAGAAGCCACAATACTTATACATATATGTACACATTCTTTATGGGCATGCACATTAATTTCTTCTTTATAGTTACTTTAGCAGTGGAGGTTTTCTGGTTAAGGAAATAATGTTGCTGATGTTTCTTCTCTTTAAAGCACTAGACTGTTTATTATAACCCTTGTGTTTAAAAATATTTCTAAATTCTATTTTTATTTGTTTTTAAAAAACACATAATTTAACCTCTTATTGGTAATATCACTTTTGTAAGCATTATTCTTCCTTCTGTTCTCTTTGGAATCCTTGGAGGAAAGTCATGTGTGTAAGACTGCTTTCCTCTATACCAAGATTTTTCAGTTTACAATTGAAGATGGAGATTCTTGCTTTCCTTTTTGTTAGATCTGTTTCTCATTCAGTCTTTCAGTGGGATCTTTTTCTCAGTCTGTTAGCCTTTGTTCAGTCTTTTAATATCTAGTTTATAATTCTGGTCTTTTAAAGCAAAGTTTTGGTCTAGGGAAAACCAAATGTATGTTTGTTAAAATGTATAGCCAGTAAGAAATAAGTAGGTTTCAGTCAAATGAAGATCCAACTTTGCTATAGTCTTCTAAAGTGTTGATAGCTGTTTCAAAGCCTGTGTGTACTGTGATAGCTGTTTGTCACTTATTTATTCTTTGTTTTTTAATCTTTATTGACTGGCTGCTGACTAATGGTCCTGTACTAGATGCTGGATTTATAGTTGTCATGGACTTCATGAAATTCCCAGTCTAGTAGAGGAAAATCATCCAGAAATAATGTATTTATTATTCTTGTAGTAAGACTAAAGCAAATCGTATATCTGATAAGAGATTAATATCCAGTTATATTAAGAACTTTTACAACTGAACAAAAAAGAATCACTTTTTGTTCACTGTTAACTGCCATAATTCCAGTTTGGTTTTAAATGCAGCCACTTTATTTGCTGACTCAAACTCACTCATTCTTCCCTGAAGTGACAGATTGAGTTTTTTGGGCAGGGTGTATATGTCACATGAATAAACAAGTTTTACAACCCACTCTGAAGTGTGCTGCCAGTGGTGACTTTTTTTCTAAAAGAAATCTCTGGAGCAGTTCACACAACTGAAAACTCTAATCAATCATTGACCTTTACAAAACTTGTGCATAAGAAAAGATGTGTGTGCTCTGCATGTATCTCCTCACAGAGCTGTGCTAACAGTTGTGAGTTAAGGGCCTGTAATGTGGCTTGTAATTTTAATTACATCCTGCAAAACATTGTCAAGCTCAAGTGACGTTGTTTGACTAGCCGGCATTTCTCTATGGATGATGGAATGTGTAACATTTGGAATTGACCTCCTTGACCCAGTAGTAAAGGTGGAAAGTTATCCAGTCATGGAAGCTTCTCCAACCATGCATATGCCCACACAAAATGACCAATTTGGTTTTCCTAATATGTAATCATTCAAAGACTTGAATAGCTTCTCAGCTGTGGTGTTGAGTGGCAATGAAACTGCACCTAACATATCTTTGAGCATATCCTGCAGAAAAACATATCACATAAACAGGCTTTTTGTCCTTTTTAAAAGCTGTATTACACACTGAAGTCATTCATTAATCTTCTCTGACAATTTGCCTCAATATCTTCTGCTGTTTCATCAATTTGTCTAGTTATGGTTGAGCCAAAAGAAGACCACATTCCACATTTTGAACTACAACCTCTCCTAAAAGTTCATGACAAATGTCCTTAAAAGTAGCCAGGATCAACTCTTCACCAATAGTAAAGGGCTTCTTAGCCTCAGCGATGCAGTGATCCACTAAGAATGATAGAAAATTTGATGAAGCGGTGGCCTTCAATAATTTCTTTTTCCCTTGTGTTTATGTTTTTTGTTTCTTTTGAGAAACTCCAAAAGCTTGTCTTTTGGTGTAAGATCCTTGATTTTCATGTGGTGAAGTAGTTTCACCGTGGTTTCATTGGATAGCTGCTTGCCACATATTATACATGGTGGGTTTGAAGACTCACCTTGATGCAATGAACTTATAATTTGGGGAGAGCTCTATATTTTCTTTTAAATGCAGCTTTCTTTTGGTTGGCAGGCTTAGAGTCTTCTACTGTCTGCTCATTAAGTCTGCCCCTTGGCAGAGAAAGTCTTCACTTATTTTTATTTTTTTACTTATTTTGGCTAGGGTTAACTTTTGGGCTTGCTGAATTGACTGAGACAAGTGTACAGCATGGGAAAGTCAGAAATGGGAAACAAAATATTGGATGTCAGTCATGAATAGACTAAAGTAAGTGCCAGATTCTCACCTAGAGCTTGTCATCAGGTGCTGCTTAATTACTTGCCACTCATTAACTGGGTTTTGATATGAGACTACAAGCAATTGATTTACTATGGTCTTTGTGCAGTCAAACCTCTCTGCTGATGTTAATCTGTGTCTACAGTTGCTCACCAAGTGCTAGCACTACTGCTTCAATTCCACCTCAAACCATGAGGCATTGTATTCTCCCAAGAAGTACACAGTCTTGATCCCTTGCATGTACAGAACATAGTAGGGTTTTTGCTCCACTGAGAATTTAATTCTGCCAGCAATCTAAGAGGAGGTAGAGTACAGGCGGTAATGGGAGAGATGGGAACACTGTAATTACAGATCATGCTTTGTTTTTCTGCTGTGTGACCCAGTCCCTAGCAGGCCATGGACAGGTACCAGCTGGGGACCCCTGACGTAAGGTACATACCACAGTGGCTAACTAATGATAGCACTCAGTGATTGTTAAATATTACGGTAACAATAAAGGCTTCTTGGGTATTCAATAAAAAGAAATTATTTTAGTGCTTACCTGGCACACAGTAGGTAGTCAGTGATTCTTAGTATAATTTATGTGTTTTTCTTTTACTTTAAGATTATGTGGTTGTTTTCCAGATGGTTAAGGTTTCTAGGAGTCTGACAGCTACTTAAATGAAGGTATTTCTAAAGTATCCTAGTGTATATGTAAACACACACACACACACACACACACACATTAACGTCATATCCTGTTTACACTCTGTTTATTCTTTGAGGATTACAGTGTATCAGGATTTGTGCTAAGCTCTTGGGATCCTAGGATGAATGCCATATCCTTGCTTCAAAGTGGACTTTCTAGCTTCGTTAACTGACCTTGGGGCCTTCGCAGTGCAGATCCATTTGAAACAGACATGCACTGTCATGGGCTCTAGGCCTGCAGTTGAACTTGTGGCAGGGCATTGTCATGAGCTCTAGGTCTTTAGCTGAATTCTTGCAGGACATTACTATGGGATCCAGGGCTTCAGTTGGATTCCTTGAGTCTTAGTGTGTTGTTGGGCGCAGGCGCACAACATACTATACAGTGCTGAGTCCCTTAGGAGTCTTGGCAGCCCCTGATTGGCTGAGCAAGGACAAAGAGGCGGTACTTGATTGGTCCCCTGTGCTGAGGTGTGGCTATCTGATTCTTGTATATATCAAAACACAATAAACCAGTTTAGACGAGTTCTTGAAGAAGACAAAAGGCTCTCGTGTCTGCGTGTGTCCTTTGCGCCGGTCAGTGTGTGGACAGATTTCCTTCACTTCTTGTAATTAACTCTTGAGTGACTATTACAAAATAATACTATGAATTATGTGTCCTGTATTGTCTTGTTCTCCTTGCAAACTCCTGAATACAACAAAGTTGGTACCAGGAGATTGGGGTCATGGCCAAGATGTTGCCTGGCCATGTGGCTTAAGAGCCTTGGGAATTAAATTGGAAAGGTTTTGAGATATTGACCAAAAAGACACCTGTGTGTGCTGTAAACTACATTGGAGACTCCGTATGGAGACTGGAAAATCTGAGTACTGGTGGAAATGCTGTCGATTAAGATGAAGCTCAGGAGGCCTCTGTTGAGAAGGACTGCATTGGATGCTGGGTCCCAGGTAGTATATTGTGTTTTTGCAGGAAATTGGTTTCATTTTGCTCATGTTTAAAGACGTTGCCTGGGTGGCAGAAAAATTTCAGTGCAGTCTACTCTTGGGATAGTAGCATGGTTATTGTTGAGAGCTTTTGACCAGATCTATGTTGGAAATTTAGAGCAAAGACCAGTAGAGTAATTTGAAGCATTTGGCCAGATGGAAAGCTCCAGTGGAACTATGGATTGCAAGGACAAAACAGAGGGAATGTGGTTGTTGAGAAGAACAGGAAAATGGAAAAATAAATGAAAGCTTTTTACCTGAAGATAAGAGTATATTTGAATTGCAGGAGATCCCTGTATTTTAGTCTTGCCATGCCATGTTAAAAGTTAATGGCAAGCAAGGATTGTGATTGTAATAATTCTTTTAATATGATTTTATTGTCATTTTAAGATACATTTGTAATCAGGTTAATCAAAGTATTTTGGTTTTAACCTTGAACTTTGGTCACCTTTTGCGTGTTTTGCTTTTGGTGCAGGAATGAGTGCAATAAGAATTGTATATATGTAATTGTTATATTAATGTAAATCTGAATAGACCAAGACGTTAACTTTTTCACAAATTGCCACTAGAGACTATGGCTGAAGGAAATGTGTATGGTTATCAAGTTGACCAGGGATGGATTGAAAACTGATGGTCAACTTAAACGCTGGCTGAACTGAATCAGAATGGTGCTTAGTGTATATGGCCCACCTGAGGATTGTTGCCAGCATAAAAAGGAGTCCTAGATAGGAAGGGTGTTGTCATTTGGTGCTGTGGGTTTTCCTGTTGCTGTGGGTTCTCCTGGAGGAGCTTGCTGGGCTTCTTTCCTGATACAAACTTGGCTCTTCTCATTGTCATAGGGGACCAGGACCTTGTAATTGCTGAGGAATGGCTATGGTACTTTTTTGGAGAACCTTGGTCCTTACTTTGAGCACTGCTTCTTGGCTCCAGTGCAGAACACTCAGCCTGCTGGCATAGATCCTTGGTCCCACTGGTACAGACTTTCTAGCTTCCACCACTGACTTTGGGGCTTTCCCAGTGCAAATCCATGAAACAGACATGCATAAGACATTGTTGTGGGCACTAGGCCTCTAGTTGGACTTGTGGGGGGCATTGTCATGAGCTCTAGGTCTTCAGCTGGACTCATGCAGGACATTGCTGTACAATTCAGGTCCTCAGCTGGATTCCTTGAGTCTTAAAGTGTGGACATATTTCCTGCACTTTTTGTATTTAGTTCTTGAGTGACTATTATAAAATAGCACCATGAATTGTGTGTCCTGTTGTCTTGTTCTCCTTGAAAATCCCTGACTACGATAGTCTGCTTTCTCAAACTAAAACCATAAGCTCAGTGGGACCTATAGGTTTTTCTTTTCTGTTCTCTTTTCTATCTAGAATAGATTGTTGATAAATAAATGAGTAGGCTAAGTACTAGACTATAGGCTTTAAATATTCCTGTCTCACAGCCAATTTTACGAATGAGAAATCTGAGTGTCTTGATTACTTTTTTCTCATTGCTAAGAGCAAATACTTGATGCCTAAAGTTAAGGAAGGAAAGGTTTACTAAGTTCACAGTTTGTGGAGGTTTCAGTCCATAATCAGCTGACTCTAAGGCAGGGTGACATGGTAGAGGGGCAACAGTTCAAGTGGCAGAAGACAGCAAAAGCAACAAGGGCAAAAGGCAGGGGCAAGCCTCTTTTTCTCCCTTATATCAGGTCAGGCTATCCACCTTTGGAGAATAGCCTGACCTGATATAGCACTCACACCATCTCTGGTGCTGGCCTCTTGCACAGGCTCAGGATGTTTACAAAGTGAAGACCCTGGCCCTCTGCTGAGTCACTTAGTTAAACTTCTAAACTTCTTGAATTGACACAATGAACAACATCCTAGAGTGATAAGGGCACTTCTTTACTCCCTAGGATGTAGAACTGCTGAGTTATTTAGTTAAGCTTCTAAACTTCTCAAGTTGACACAAAGTATCAACCATAATCCACCCCTTGTCAACTTGGCAACCAGCCATATTTCTTTAAAATGATTTTGAAATACATAGACATTCTTATTTTTATCATTTCACAACTGGAACATTATAACAAGCTTAACAATTCTTTGGGACCAATATTAAGTCTATCAACATTGTAACACAATAGAACCATAACATTTTCTCCCCAGCCCACCAAGACTCTTACATCCCTTTATGCAAAAGGCATTTAGTCTATCCACAAGAGTTACTAAAGTCCTAACAATTTCGGCATTGCTGAAAAGTCCAAGTCCCAAGTCTCCTCTGAGATATAAAGCAAACTCTTAGTTGCAAGCCCCTTGTATGAATGAAAAGTTAAATACTTCCAGTATTCAATGGCACAAGACAAACATTTTCTTTCCAAAAATTACTAACAGGGAGGTACAAAGGACTGGGCCAAAGCAAGTCCACAATCCAGTGGGGCAAGTGTCTGAGGTAATCTGTGGCAAGTTATGAGCTCCAAAAGGCTTGGGTGTCTCCACCCCTACATTACTCCTAGTGGTTGTAGCTCCTATGGCTTCTTTCTTAGGTTTTCTTTGCTCCCCCATTTTTGCTCTTGTTGGTTTTTGCTGTCTTTTATCTCCATAAGCAGTTGCCCCTCTGTCATGGCACCTGCTGTGGAGCCAGCTGATTACAGATTGAAACCTCCACAAATTGTGAGCTAAATAAACCTTTTCCTCCTTAATTTGGGCATGAGGTATTTTGTCTCAGTAAGGAAACAAAAGTAACTAAGACACTGAGTAACATATTGTTAAAACTATGGTCACCGCTGGGGAAGTCAGAAGGGGGCAATATGTTCCATTTAGAAGAAAGATAAACTAAGGCTCAGTGAAGTTTAGGAAGTGTCCCCAAAGCAGGTGTCTGTTTCAGATTGTGTCATATTTCGTTTAGGTCCTACTTCAGGCAACAACTTGGTTTGGGCTTTTCTGCTTTGAGTGGGTAAAGAGAATAGGCACATGAAGAGAGGCAGCCACCAAATATATTTTTCTGTTTCTCTCCTTTCACTTGAAAATGCCCTTGATAATAACATTACTTACTTTTATGTGTGTCATAAATTATTCTATTTTCAATGCAATGTCTATGATGTGCATAGAGAATGCACTTTTTCTCGCTTTATAGATGTATAACTTGAAGTTCAGATTGACTAAGATCATGCAGCTAGTTAGGAGTGAGACTGATGGACTCATATTTTACAAGTCTGCATTTCTCTGTATGTTGTGCTGAAAAATTGTTATATTCCAACTGATTACTTTACTTTGTTTTAAGTTTCTTTTTTGAGAAATACCTGTCACCGTTTTTCTATTTCTCTGTAATGAATATACCAATTAATTTACATTATTTTTCTTAAAACTTTATATATTCCATAGTGAAAGTAAGTACAAATCAAGAATTAGAGTTGTTAATATAATGGATGGATTAGAAATTGGTGTAGCATAGCACATTAAAAACTTGGCAATGGGATTATAATCTTATAAACAGCAAGATGAATTATTTTCTTTATTCAAGGATTAAACAGCAATTCCATTTAGTGACTTTTGATGAATTAGAGCATGATGAAATATTCCAAAGAACTATAATATAGTTGGTTGCTTATGATGAATTTCTATCAACTGAGAAACAGATTGTATTTCTGGAAAAGGTAGCTTAAAATATTTCTTATCATTTTGGTACTTCAGTTTCTTGGCACTCACCATTGGATAATTATTTCTGGGTAACATTGTCAGAAGCAGACACTCTAAAAATAAAACATATTCTCATAGAATTAACATTTTCTCAGGGTAAGGATACATCAGTAAAACTTAGCACTTTGCATATGGTTCTTTGCAGTTCTGTTTCTCATCCTGATTCAGTTGATGATACTGTATAGTCAATAGTTATTTCATATACTCACGCCAAGCTTAGTTAACATTTATGAATTCAACCAAATGGATCTATTTTTTTATAAATCTTCTGTGATCTGAGACATGTGGGTATTCTTTACTTAAACATATTTTCTTCCAAATGCTAACTACGTAAATAGAACCACATATTGAAAATGGTAGGGAAGTGGTTATTTAAATAAATACTTAAAAGAAATGGAAAATCTTTAAGACTCTATCTATTTTTATTTACTGAAATTCTAGTCCAGGCACTTTTCTTATTTTGTCCCAGAGTTAGCCATAAGATTCAGTATCTATTAAGAAAATGACTGTATGGAAGATTGTCTGTGCAAAAATTTTCCCAGTGATTTAAATATAACTTCTGAGGTGTAGAAATGAATCTCTGTCAAGTACCACATGCACCATGGTGAAACATCTGGAATGACTGAGACCAACAATTTTCTGCTTTGAACCAAAGTTTTCTCAGACAAAGGTGCACCTCATCAGTATATGTTTATCTTGTATCAATAAGGGGTTATCTTATATCAAATCTGAGAGTTCAGTTAGCAGATAAAGTACAGTAAGTCCTTGACTTATGAACATTCAAGTGTGTACTTTGGCAGGTGTACTGTACAAGACTAACTTTGATGGATTACAAATGAATCCAATTTATGAATGTTCTCCCAGAATGGAACTCGTTCATAATTTGGAAAGTTACTGTGGAGGAAAAATCTATCCTCGTATAGCAATTTTGTTTGCTTTCTGAGGCACTGTATATAATTTCAGTTTGTGCTGCATTTGACACTAATTCCTGATGAGATGCTTGTCTGCTTCCCACAGTTCTTCCTTTAATTTGTGTCATTACTGGTAGTGAGGGTAGATGTTGTTTCTTTACTGTAATTCTGAGATCTATTGAATAGGAGGTTTGGGACCCTGGATCTTGCCAGCGTACCTCCTCGGGTCATTCTTGGAAGACTAGAGGTACTAGCATTTTCCTATTTTCTGATTGGCATGGTACTAGTTAAGCACAGTTGACAGGTTGTGGTTTCAGAAGTTTGGGAAATTACATATTTGTCTGATAGTCTTGTGCTATGTGTAACATGATGTAAAGTGTAGTTTATATAGATTAACTTGGACCTCTAAGATTTTTGTACTGGGCATTAAAAGAGTTAGGAGTATGGACAAAATTCTTCTCCTGGTTGTAGCTACCATCTGTTTTTCAATGTTCTCCTCCCTAGCCACTTTTCCTAGGCTTGGGAGGCACTTATTCTTACCACTTTTACTAAAGAGTACCCACTCTAAAGTTTTTTTCCCAAAACTGACCACAAGTAGAAAAAGAATATGTAGCATCTTATGTTTTGCCATAAACAGAATTAGCATGCTGGAATCTGTAAACCATATTCACGGTGGTTCTTCAAAGACCCTATCCCAGATAGGACAATCCAATTTTATCCCTTTCAAATGCCATTTGGGTGTTTTTCATTTGTGTATACTAACAACATACATTATTTTAGTTGTGAGGAAATTAGTTGGATAAGGAAGTTAGTTTTCTGTATAAAATTTAATTTAAAAGGAGTAAGTGATTTATAATGTTATTTGTTGTTGCTTAGATTAAAAAGGTATGAGGTAAAAGAGGAAATTTATGCCTAAGCATAAAATTTGTAAAGAATGTAAACATTGGTGAAGCAGAATTATCTTCTAATACATTTTTGTAGGCAGGCAGAAACACTCCATACAGCATTTTGATTATGTATAGAAATTTCCTGGCACATACCTGAATTAAAAATTGGTCTCCTGTTTATTACTTTTTGTGTTACAGAAGATTTCTCAAAGAAGATAATTCATCTGATAAAGTTGCTCTAGAAGCCCAGTGTGCATTTTAAAACAAAACTCTTGTAAAATTACAAAATGGCAGTGACCACCTGGGACACATGGAGCTAAAGTTAAACTGTATTTTCCAAGTTGGAGATTAAAATAGCCTATTTCCTTTCAGTTGTTGAAACTACTGGGAGAAACAGAGTAGATCCAAGATTTTGTGTACTGTGTAGAGTTCCACAAAAGACCACAGGTAAGTCACAAGAAAAATTACATGGTAGTTGTGTAGTTTTCTTATTCCTGACTTTCATAGAGTGTGCTTATTACAGAAAGGCACTAAATGGCATCAAATTTCACAGCACGTGGACCTTTCTAAGTGTTCACATGGCATAAGGTCAGAGATCATGCCCTCATTATTTCATTGCTTTGGAATACTACAATAGTTGCATCTGAAATTAAAATATTTTCATTAATCAGATAAACCAAGGAATCTGCAATTTCCAATGTAAGTATACAGTATCAGGATTAATTTGATGTGCACATAGCGGGCATTAATTATGAATGCAGAAAAGCAGCACATGGAATGGATTAGAGTTTCCCAGTAATCCTAAAACTAAAAACAGTGATAAAACATTTTTATCACATAATGCCTTATGAAAAGCTTTAATTATTTGTGATAATGATTCAACTGATCATGACATGAGGAGCAAGAACTTGTTGAACAGCATAATTTCTTGAGCTATCTTGATGCATAGGAGGGGATAAATCATAACACATCTGTTTTTCTAATCTTTTATTTTATGAAAACAACTATCACCAAGCTTCTGAAGGAGGCAGCTTCTTACTCTATAAAGGTGCTGGGAACCACATTACTTCTGCCACGGATCCTCTTAGGAGTTAATATCAGGGTTCTCAAAGGAAGTACAGCTCCCATGTGAACCACTGTGTCTCATGGCACCTGACAATTTGGATTACAGACATTGCTATTCATGGGAATGAGTAAATCCCTTACCTCATGCAGAAGGCTAAAGGAGGAAACCCAAAACTCTGAGAATATATTGCCAAGTCCCCTACAATAGTATGCTTATTATGATTTGTTCAATTGTCAATTGAACTAATGAATATTCTTTCATAATCACTGTCCTGTTTGTCAACTAAATTAGTGCTGATTGGTTACATTAGTTGCATATTGTATAGATACTCCAGATGTTTTATTTCAGAAATTAATAATATTGTAAGAGTAGCTCAAAAACTGCCATTACAATCACTACATTATTAAAAATTTTGCTTGTAGTGATTCCATATTGGTAATGAACTAACGAGCATATTGGTATTTTAGTTGGAGTCATCTTCCAAGAAGTGAAATGGAAAACTGAGGATGTTATACTAATAAGCTAGGCAAAAAATACATTTGCCTGAATTAAACAATTGCAACAGACCTTACTGTTTTAGGTTGAGTAGTGTCCCATTTCCTTCTTCTTACTGTAGATTTACCTTCAGTGATCAAATGAGATAAATAAATTGAGCATTAAAAGAAAAAAATGAGAAAAGAAGGATAAAATGGTGAAAAAACTTTGTAAATAAGGAGGGGAAGAGAACTTGAAGTGGGGAGGGGAATGGGAGAAAGGAAGACAAAGTATATTGTGTACAGGTACAAATTCCTTATGATGAATGTGATTATTATATATACCTAAATGATACCAATAAACTTAAGTTCAAAATTATAAAATATGATGAAATGAAACAATAAAATATAAAAATAAAATGTGTGATATATAATGAAATATACAAGAAATTACAATTAACAGAGAGATTTTATCAATCATTGATCTGAGTGTTTCACAGATGGGAAATAATGAGCTATTGGTGAAGATGTTTTCTGGGGAAAAGACCCATGGCAGAGTGAGGGGAATTAAGGAAGGGAAATGGTAGTACAAATGCAGCGGGAAGTGACTGAGGAAGGAAAAGTCGGAAGGGTGAAGTGTTGGAAATTAAAGACATAGTGAATATTAAATTTAGCAAATTTCTGGTTGATTCTTCTATGTTCTATTTTTAAAGACATCTTCAGGATTTCAAAAAATATTAGAAATTAGGGAAACACAAGAGGAAGTTTGTTTTGATAATGTAATTTTTTGGGGAAGGTTGCAATCTGTGCATTCTAACAATGATCAATAAAATTAGGAATTGTTACAATGGAACTGTGTGGGCAATGTGCTATTGCTTCACACACAGTTTTTATTTAATCTTCGTAACAACCTAAAGACATTGGAACTACGATCATTATCTCCATCTTACTAAAGTGGAAAATTGACTGGCAATGGCAATGTCCAGGTGTGAATTTAGGCCTAATTCCAGAGCTCTTAACCGTGGCACCAATATTTCCCAAAGAGCCTCAGTATCTCCTCTTGTCTTCGCTAAATGTGAAAAATTCTATGGCCCACTCTAATGCATTGGATTAGAGTATCTAAGGATGGAGTTCAGAAGCTTATATTTTAAAAATGCATTGTTCTTCTGATTAATATAGCTTGAGATTCTCTGAACTACCCTTTATTGCCTTTCTAGAACTACATATATTCATAAAATTAACGAAGTGCCTGAACAAATTCTCATTCTTTGTTTCTGAAACTTACTCCTTGATTGTCTTGCATGGAACTAGGTTCTATCAGTCTGTCAGATAATGTGTGCATTTAAAAAAAATGTGTCTTCTTGGGTCTTGAGATTCATACCTGTTGTAGGAATGGTGTGACTCTCATAGAGTTGACCTTCATAAAGGAAAATTTCTTTTTCTCTAGTTCCCAGTAGAGCTTTTCCTCATAAGAGGACTGAGTGTCCGATGCAATGGAAAAATACATCGTCTCCAAATACCTACAAAATCCTTCCCTTCTGCCACCTGCTGAACTTTGTGATATGTCACTCCAAGAGCACAGGTCCACTATGGAGGTTGAGGGGTTTTGGGTGGGTTTTGAATCATACAAACTAGATAAAATCAAATAAAAGTAAGAAATGTTCAACCAATGGTATGCATTACCTTGTGAGGCAATTAGCCTCTCATAAGTGGGTACAATCAAGGAGAACTTGGATGCATAATTGTCAGGAAAATAGCATAAGGACTGAATATAACTCTGACTTATTAAAAAATTAAAATATTTTAGCAGGTGACAATTATGAACAGTCTGGTGTATTCCTTTCAAAATGCTGTCTGTAGTTAGATTAATAAAGAGTAGTTTTATGCTTTTTTAGAATATTTGTGAATTTAGTATTTCACAAATACTTTCATTTTGCAAAGAAAGGGTCTGTATCCAGTGATTTTTGACCCTAAGGCAGTGCTCAAAGGTTCTCCTGACAGTATCCCCTCTTTATCTTTAACCCCTTATTCTTCATTTAGTTCCTTCTATCCTCACATACTAAAATGGCAGGATAGGGGCTGACTCACTCTCCTTGCCTTGTGCAAGTTCTTACTGCTCCCAGTTGGGCATTTAGGTTAATTAGACATGAATGACAATGATGTGAGTGAACTTATCATGGTTAATGTAGCTATTAAGAACACATTTCCATAAGCATCTGTACATAATTTAGATAAGGAAGCATAAAACCTGAAATATATCCTTTATTAATTATTTTTTCAAGCAAAAATGGAGATTGTGTTAGATTAATTTGGAATTTTCACTGATTCTGTCAACTGGGAATAAGATATTTATCTTAAATACACCCTCAAGATTCACTCTGATATGGCTTTGGTAACCCCACTCAGATATTTTCTTAATAAAAGTAGGATGAAAACAAAAACTAGAGTTAGGTATGTTGCTAAGCTAATAAATCAGAGAATAAAAAAAGTATAGAATTATAACCCAAAGTTAAAAAAATGGAAATGAGAGAGTCTTTAAGTGTATTTAGCAACTCCCAGGAAAACTTGATAATGATGCACACTTTGGAGTAGTCAGATTACAGCTAGAGTACAAACAATGATATAAAATAATGAAGATAATTCATTAAACCTGTGTTATATGTTGGATACTGCACTAAATCTGATGCATAGTTCATAGCAAACTTCACAACCAAACTTTAATGAATGTAATGAATTTCGTGTCCTACTATATGGCTGTTTAGATGAGAAAACAAACTCAGAGACTGATTAACTTGTTGCAAGTGAGACAGTGGTTTTAGAGGGACATGGATGAAATCGGACCCATTCAAAAGAGTGATCTTAGTGACGAAGTGTTTCATTCTATTTCATATGAAGAAGGACTGACAATCCTGAGGATAGGTTAGAACAGTTAGGAAAAAATGATCACTGTCCTCTTATCTTTGAAAATAAAAATACCTTTCATAGATGAAGACTCTGATATGATTTACATGGTGTGTTAGTTAATTTTATGTGCCAACTTGAATAGGATAAGGGATACGATAGTTGATAAAACATTTCTGGGTATATCTGTGAGGGTGTTTTCAGAAGACATTAGCATTTGAATCAGTAGACTAAGTAAAGAAGTCCCACCCTCACCAATATGGGTGGGTGTTATCTAATTCAGACCCATGTGGAACCCAAAAAATGGAGGATAGGTGAATTCGATTTCTGTTCTTGAGCTGGAATATCCAAGAGAACTGCAGGCTCTTGGGCTTTTGATCTCTGGTATTTGCGCCTTCATCATGTCTACCCTACTCTCTGACTAGTTTTGGGGTCTTTGGCCCTAGACTGAGCATTATACCAGTGCTCCCCTTATTCTCAGGCCTTTGGATTCAGACTAAATTATACCATTGGCTTTCCTGGTTCTCTGTCTTGAACATGGTACACTATGGGGCCTCTCAGATCTCTATAATTAAGTGGGCCATTACTTCCAATAAGTTTTTTCTTCACTCTAATAGGCTATCATTTTTCCTCTAGGGAAATTTCACTAATACACATGGATTAAAATGAGGACATAGTAGGAAAAAGAGCTTGTCTCAATAGATTGGAGAAAGTGAAATTTTCATTAGATGATTTCTGGAATATGTGGGACTGCCACTTTGTGGGGATCTTAAAGAGGGGATCAGATGGATGTTTGAATTATATATGTATATGGTTTATGCTAATTCTTATTTTTATTTTTAAGTTTTTTTTATTTTAAAAGGCAAAACAAAAAAAGAATAGAAATGATACAGAATTTCTAAAAAAAGTAGGAAATTAACATTAGTTAATGTACAAATATCATATTGTCTCCCTAGTATAAAAAATACTAAAAAATAAAAAACTAAATGAGCAATAAGATCATGCTAATTCTTTTTAATTTTAAAGAGAATAAAAACAAAACAAAACATAACAGAGTAGAACACAACAAAGCAGATCAGAATAGAACAATGCAAGCAATACAGGTCTTCAAAACATAATGACAGGAAATTAACAATGGCTACCTTAGTGTCTCTTGTTTTCTTTGAAATGGTTGTTCATACATTCACACACAATAAACTCAAGCAAAGCAAAATAATATAAAACCAGCTAAAACAAAAGAGTGAAAGCATTACAGGCCTTCAAATCAGACAATAAGAAATCAACAATGGCTACCTTAATGTCCTTTGTTTTCTTCAAGAAAACTGATCATATCTTCTCACATATTGCAATCAAGTAGTGGAAAACAGTCTTAAACCCATCAAATCAAAGAATAAAAGCATTATTGGACTTCAGAACCTGAAGATATGAAATCAACTATGGCTACCATAATGTCTCATTTTCTTCAATGTAGCTGTTCATATTTTGATATTTAATGAAATCTGCTCTTGTAAACTCTTTAGGAGTAGTTCTAAGCAAAATTTTGTGATTTTTTTTTTTTTTTTTGCGGCACCAGGGATAGAACTTGTGACCTTGTGCCTGCCAGGAAGGTGCTTAGGTCACTGAACTAAATTCCTGGCCCTTAAAATTTTTGCTATTTTTTTTTTTGGTGGCATCAGGGATTGAACTCATGACCTAGCACTTGCCAGGCAAGTGCTTAGGCCACTGAGCTAGATCCCTGGCCCAAATCATGCTAAGTCTTGAACTGCATTAATATGGGAAATAAAGTTGTACACATTACTAACAACATTTTACTTATGACAAATAATTTTCTTATATTACACACATGAAAGAAAGTTTTTATAGAGATTTCCCTCTAATTAGACAAAATGCTATGTAGAGAATATAAATCTTATCTGTCTAACTTTTCATCAACTCTAGATCCTTTGCCTGGCAAACAATACTAACATGTGTGTTGAACAGATGAATGAATAATATGTGATAATTTTAGAATAAAATTTTGAGGACATAATGTCAGGTTTTATAATCTGTTAATTAGTATAATTTTTGAAAATCTCTTTTGTACAAAAGTCTCCTGTGACTAATATTTTCCAGTAGGTTTTGTCTATTGATGTACCAAAAGAGTCTTCAACTAGGATGACACTAATCATTTTCATGGGGCTTAGAATGAGCAAATTGCTGTGCTTTCCACAGGATACTTTTTCAACCTTATGCACACTCATTGTGATTGCCAAAGCTCTCACACATATGATCTTCTGAGTGAGCTATGAGGGCAATGTGATGAATGTGAAATCCATGATCTGGTTCTCCTCTTTACTTCTGGTATGAGGTTGGTTGTAGGCCCAAATGGAAATTAATTACCAGATCCTGGGATGAAGATGGTCCATGGCAAAATTAGAAAGTAAATGAAGTTTTACTGTATTCTTTTCCAGGTGAGCATTCAAAACTATTCTTTTATATGGTCTGAAATTCTTTCCATGGATCTTTGCCCTTAAAGTCTCAGGGATAGCTGTGAGGAGATAAAGTTATGGTTTGATATAGATGGTATCCCAAAATCTCATCATTATTTTGTCTGTAGTAAAGACAGATATGATCTTTATGTATTATTAAAATTGGAGTAGAAATCAAATCCCTCCAATGTAGAAACCTAGAATGTCAAAATTATTAGGGGATTAAGTGACCACTTAGTTTAATTCCAGCAAAGTTAAGTCTTCGGCTCATGTCAATTAAAGGGGTGTCTGTCAGCACTAGCTGAGTCTTTGCCTTTAGTCTTGTGTTGGTGTTATCATGACATAATCTACTTCCAAAGATTTATACTTGGTCATTTCTTTTGTGACCTTTATTTGAACACAGTGAAACTATCACCCTCAGAACTCAAACATTGTGATCTGTTGGAGCCAGATTCTCTTATCTTCTTAGTGTCCTGAAGTCTTTTTTCAGTATGGGCACTAGAAACTTTGAGGTGCACTGTGGGAGACCAGAGGAGAATTGAGGCCTAATTGGCCTCTCTTCTGAGCACAAAGGAGAAAGGCAGCATACAGGGCGATGGTATGTTGCAGGTTCTAGGGAAAAGTTAATACAGCTGTGTCTTGGTTACTTTTCTTTTGTTGTTGAGACAAAATACCTGATGCCCAAAATGAAGGAAGGAAAGGTTTATTTAGCTTACAGTTTTTGGAGGTTTCAGTCCATACTCAGCTGGCTCTAAGGCAGGGTGGTGTGGCTAAAGGGCAACCATTCATAGTGGCCACAAGCAACAAGAGCAAAAAGGGCAAAAAAGGGGAAAAGCATGCCTTCCCTCCCTTATAGTGTATGCTGGCTACTTGTCCCTGGGCAAGTGCAGCATACTGCCAATCCCAGTGCTACACATTGTACCAATCACAAATGCCAGATTCAGCCACCTCTAAGACTGCATGAGGCTTGAGGGGCCATCCAAATAAACCAAAACAAGCTGAGATTAAGTTGTTTACTTAAGAGTATACCGTTGGATATTGGAAGGTAGATGAATCTTGTGTTACTCTAATTGCTTGTACCCATGTGTGAGTGAATAAAGGCAGGCAGTGCAAGAGGCTTGGGCCTTCTCTGCCTACTAGATACAAGAGCACTCTGGTTGCTCAAATACTAAACTAACTCTGTGTCTACCTGTATTTCATCCTTGTGTGTCCCTTGGTCAGGGAGACAAACTAACAGGACTAGGTTGCTATAAATGGCACCTGAGTGGGGAAAGACCAGAGGGGCTGGTTCCCTGCCTGTGGTGTCTGGCAGGGAACCTGGGGCATGGGCCTGGGACTGGGGCAGGCCCAGATGGTTGCCCCAGTGCACATTTTTCTTAGAGCAGACTGTGGCTTTCTTGAATGAAGTTCATTGACTCTCATTACTGCTGACACCATTCATTTTCTTTAGGATTATATTACTGAGAATGCAAAGTTACACAACAAATATTAATTAAGAATGTTACAGATACACAGAAGTCAGGAATTGTTATCACTAACCACTTACTTCCTGTGATTCAGACTTCATAATTTCTGTCTATAACATAGAGAAGAATGACCTACAGACTGAGGTCAGAATCCTAGTGATGCTGTCAAGATGTTGTCTTAAATAATGTAACCATGAATGTCATTTCTTCTCCAAAATCTATCCCAGTTTCTTATGCATTAACAAAAGCTATTAAATTAGGTTTACTTTCAGGGATTATTGTTATATATATATATATATATATATCCATAAAGCATTTGGATAAATTAGAAATATAATATTATTAATATCAAATGATATTACAGATTTCTTGTGTCCTATAAGGAAGGGCACTGTGTATAGTAATCAGGACCATTTTAAGTTCAGTTTTCTTTCTTAGCACCTTCTTTGCCCAGTAATTTTTTTCTGGTTCTTTTTTAACTCAGCTTTTATTTCAGTGAAGTAAAGCCTATAGCCTCAAATTTGGGAGAGAAGATTGAAAATACTCCTTGTCAATTATTACAATGTTATTATGGATGCCAATGTTATATTGGATGCCTTTTATTAGACATATATCACTTGTTTACCATATCTGTTGTCCTCCTCTCATTTCTGCAACCATTGTCGATTCTAGGAGCTTTTAACTTTTTGACTCAGACCCAGAGTGCTGTCTTGTCTTTGACAACCTCTTACACAAGTTAACTAAGATCAGAATTGAAACACTGGATTTGTAATTGAGTCTATTTTAATATTGCTTGAATTTTTTTCAACTCATCTCTGCTTCATAATGGTTGTTCAAATCTTTATGAAGGGAAACATATGTTTTTATCTGATTAGGGAGAAGCAAAAGAGATGTTTGTTCCACACTTAGAAGCCAATGTGAAGGTGATAGGGAGAAAGGGGAAACAGAGAGCAATGTGAGGACACTTGGTTGGCTTTTTTTCTACTCTGAATAGTTTTTTTTTTCCATTGAACATTTTGGAGAGTCTGTGCTTTCTGTTAAACAGGTCTTGTCAGTAAAGGCTGAGCTTATATTCTAGAATGGTGATGATCAATGGAATGTAATGTAAGCCATATATAGGTATATACATATTTTTAATAGCCAAACTAAAAAATTAAAGAAACATGTGAAACTAGCCTTCAAGATGTAATTAATTTAACTCAGTGTATACATAACATTATAATTTTGACATATGACACTAATCTCAATCATGTGGTCAATAGCCATGCATTGCTAGGGAGACCATACTGTACAATACAGTTCTTGGGTGAGGACTGCATGTATCCCTCCATGTGTGAGCGTTAGCACAAAGAGTATGTTGTAGAGAAATGGACACTTTGAATTTGAGCTATGACTTTTACTAGCTAGATGACTTTAAGGAAATTACTTAGGTTTTCTGAGCCTTGAGTTGTTCATGTGTAATACAGAGAATTAAGAAATGCCCTGAGAGCATTTTGAGGTTTAAGTGAGTTAAAGCATGTAAAGTGCTTAGCACAGAAGCACTTAATCATTTATAGCTTTCAGTATCATTAGGCTGTGGTGGGCAGTGTGGATAATCTTTTTAAGAATTCTTCCTCAATTAGTGCTGGATGAGTACTGTTAACCAAGTGTTGACTTCTGTTTGCCATCCCTTTGGTTATTTTTTGAGGCTACATCCATTTCTGTGTCCTTCGTTGTTTGTATTTTGACTTCTCACTTTCTTCATCTAAGACTGGCTTTTTGTTTTCTGGCTGCTTTGTGATGTTTCACCTTCTCAAATTTCGTCAGTTCTGTTTTTTCCTCCAGTTGTATTTGTCCTGTCTGTCCAGACCTGATGCTTGTTTTCCACTTTTCTGGTATCAACCCTAATTGTATTTTCTTGCCCCACACATCAAACTAGGACAGATAATCTGGGCTCATTGAATGCATGAGAAGAACGGGCTTTGGAAATATTTGAGTGATCTTCAGAACTTTACCTTAGCCCAACAATGAATTCCTTATGGAATTTAATTTAGTAGCCAAGGTAAAAATTAAAGTGCTGAGTCATATTTTAACTCAGACATGCAAGGAGTTAAACTTAGTATAGGCTGGTGAGCCAGAGTGTGCTTAACTTGGTAACGAGTTTAAAAGAAATGTTAGAGGTTTTGGCTAGAATTTTCAGAGGATTCAGACTCAGTCCCTATTTACTTGAAATGTTGCCCAGACTCTGAATCAGGATGGAAAAAAGGAAACTGGGAATACAAAGTAAAAAATCAAAGAATGAATCTTCCTGCTGCTGTGTGATTATAAGGGTGATAATTAAGGTAAATTGCTATTTTTTTTTTTTGGTAAAATGCAAAATCTGATAAGCTTTGCAATCCAGTCTTAAATGATCAGCCCAGAAAGTATAAGGTAAAGGGAACATGGTTGTTTTGTTCAGAAAATTGTAACAGTAAAATACCAATAAACACAACCTTTGTGAACATCTGTACATGATGTAACCCTTCAGCCATACAAGGAACAAGTAGCCAAATTACTCATCTTAGTTTTGCAAATTCTAAAGACAAAGAAACAGTCAAACATCTAATTTTTGAAACAAATGCCTCCGAAAATAGAATTGCTCAAATCTTTGGCAGTGTTAGAGCTTTGAAGAAACACAGATGGTTCAGAGTTTCATAGGGTGAGTTTATCAGCAGCAACAGCAAAGGGGATGGTAATTAATTACAATGAGATGGACTGTTTCTTGCCCTGCTGTATAGAATTTCGACTTTCATTTTCAAGACTCAAGAGCAATTTCTGTCTTTCATAGATTTCCCCTTGTGTAGTCTTTATTCTGTTAATACATGTTCAGTCTAAACATGAGTTTGTGAAGAATTATGCCAAAGCCTGGGGCTGGTTCCCTTTTACTTGCCTTGATCAGTCTTTGAATTCATCTTGACATGACTGCAGCAATCTCAAGTCATAAAAATCAGGACTACTTCAGAATAACCCTCGCTAATTTTCCCAGTATGTTTTCCCAGAGAACTATAAATAGACAAAACCACTGGATTTGTATGTAGTGTTTTCCAACTGGACTCTGGATATAGGAATTTGTCTGATTCTCTGATATTAGCTTAAGATGAACCAATCCCATTCTACCTAGAATGAAGTCAATTTTGTCCTGAATCATAAATAAGCCCCAAATTGCAGGGTTGAAACTGGTCTTGCTATTGCCCAGTGTCTGCTTGTTAGTAATGTTTGTCTCAGAGTGAACCTCTGCAGAGAATGTTATCCAGAGTTGAGAAATGGCAGAATCACAACTGTCCAGCCATGGTGGCTACTTGAGTCATGGATGTGCTCAGCTAACTTCACTTTGGACAAGTCAGTAGGAAGGGACTTGTTCTGGCAGTTTTTAGGCATTAGTTACATTCTTGACATGAAAATTATGTCAATGAATTATTTGATTCAGTTATTCAACTTTCCATATTGTGGATTATATGAATTGTGCAAATTCCATAAATCGTTTTTTAATTTTAAAATGACAAAAGGACAAAAGTGATGATACAGAATTTCAAAACAATTTAAGAGATTAGCAATGGTTAATATATTGCATATTGTTATCTTCAAAGTAGTTGCTCAGATTACGAGGGAATACAGGCCGATCAACATAATTTCTACCCCCCAAAACACACACACATGCGCGCGCACGCACACACACACACACACACTCCACATGCACACACCTGCTGATAACTCTCTTTTTGGAATTTTTTTCCGTTATAGTGGGAATCACTTATATAGCTGTTTTCTTGACATCAGCAGTTTGTTCCTTGTATCTCTGACCTTTCACATAATCTCATTCAATAAATGTGTTGAACAAATACACCATATTTACACATTTAAAAAGATTTTATGTTAATTTTGCATTTAGTTGCCTAGGAAAGTTTTTCTTGAGCAGATTCCACCAAGTGAATGTTCAAAATTTTGACCACTTTGAGACCATCCTAAAAAATTTTGCCCTAATTTTTCCACAAGTTATGATATGAAGCTTCTTAATTCACAGGAAAATTATTAGTCTTTTTTTGACCACTCTCAAATCTGCCTCTCTCCTTACTATTCTATAAACATTGAAGGCATAACTCTCCATCTGATTTTTCATTCTTTAGCAATTGTCACTGCTGTTTTCATCTAGCACTGCTAATTAATTCCTTTCCATATTACTGTCCCTGCCAGCTACCTATCCTTCACATTGTCCTGTTGCTTCTTATGACTATTTTTCTTGAATGTCTTTTCCTTTTCTTGTTTTTATTTATTTTGAAGTATTTTTAAAGTAATAGCTAAAACTTAAACATTATGCACATTCGTGGGGTACTACATGATATTTTGATACGCATACACATTTGTGTAATGTCTAACTAAGGTTAAACATATTTATCTCTTTAAATATTTATCATTTCTTAATGGTCTTTGCTTCTTTTTAAATGTTAGCATTTCTATAATAATTTGTCTTCTTGTACAGCTCTGCTAATACCAAACTCTGTGGAGAATGTCATCATATTTTTCTCAGCCTTCGCTCTCTTCTATTTACCGATGGCTCCCAAGTCTGTGTTTTGTAACTTATATATTCAACCCTAGGTCAAGGGTCTTACACAAAACTTCGTTTTGATCATCTTCTCCCAAGACAAGTCTCTGCCTTATGTATCCTTGCAGGCCAGGCACTATTAGGGCACTCAAATTTGATGGTTTTCCTCCTACTCTGGTAATTTACCTCCATTTTACAAATACGAAAATAAAACCTTGAAAATGTTGTGACTTCAAGGTCAAAATGTTTGTTATAGTTTATGAATTTGTGGCTGATTACTCATCCCGTGCAGGCTACTGGATGTTTTTTCTCCAGATTTCTTGATATTTGAACATCTCTCAATGTGCCCATGAGATTACAAGCTGTCATCCCTCATAATTCCCTGACAGTGAAATACAGGCAAAACTTGCTTTCTGAAATTGCACTATCACATCACTCTAGGATTAAAAATTACACTTCAGACTAGAGAATAAACTGACTTTGAGTAAAAGTTAGTATCAGTTTGGTTTAGTTTTTCTTAGAATACATTATTCTGATCACGCAGTGAAATATAGGTGTGAAAAAGACCGTGGAGTATTATCTAGTGCATTCTCTCATTCTCAAATGAGAGAACATTCTCACAGGCATACGCATTACTGTTGCTCCATGAGAAATTTCCTACATTTTCACTAAATAAATTCATGTTTTTATAATGTATAATGTTACAGTAGCCCCTCCTTATCAAAAATATTGCTTTTTGGAGTTTCAGTTACTTATGGTCAACCACAGTCTAGAAATATTAAATGCAAATTTTAAGAAATAAATAAATAAAAAGTTTTGGAGCATGGCATTATGAGTAGCATGATAAAGTTGTTTTGCCATCTATTCCATCCTGTCTAAAATGGAAATAATGCCTTTGTTCAGTGTGTCCATGCTGTACATACTGCTCTCCAATTAGTTACTTAGTCAACTGTCATGCTATTGCAGAATTTGTATTCAATTAACCATTATTTTACTTAATAATGGCTCCAAAGTGCAAGAGTAGAGATGTTGGCAACTCAGATATCCCAAAAAATCCCCAGTAAAGTGCTTCCTTTAAGTGAAGAGGTAAAAGTTCTTCATTAACAATGAAAGAAAAAAATATAGTATGCTTCATGCAATTTTTATAGCTATATATGGTTATAATTGTTCCATTTTCTTACAGCTTATCAAGTGCCTAATTTGTAAATTGAATTTTATCATAAGTAGATATGTGTAGGGATAAAAAAAACCACATAGTATTTGTAGAATTCAGTGTTATTTGTGGTTTCAGTTATCCACTGAATATCTTGATACATATCCCTTGTGAATATGGGAAGGACTACTGTTTATTTAGTGTATCACAGTTCGGTGTCATATTTTGGAGGACTGATTTTATGGTTCTTAACAGACTTAATGTTCTAGGATATTTTAGCAGTATATGTGACTGGGTTTGACATTTTCAAAATGCATATCCTTTGTGTTTTCTCGAATCAACCTGGAATCCACGTTCTTGCCTTAGGTATTATGACATCATCATGTAATTTTCCAAGGATAATATTATGTAATGTGTTGGGAAACACGTGACTACTCTATATTTTCAATTAAGATTAAATATTTAGGCTAGTTATATTTTTTCTTGATGCTCTTGACGGATATAAATGGCTACAGTTACTCACAATTAGGCTGTATTATCTTTCTATTAAAAGGTCAATTAAAAGAAGTAAAGATGTATGTTAACAACGTGATTACTGAATTTAGGTTTCTTCATACATACCTAGATGGATTAAAAAAATTGAAAAAAGAATTTAGGGGTCTCTGTTACTATAAATATTTGCTAAGACTTTTTTTAGGGGCTAAAGTGAATATGCTTTTTAGTAACTTTTATAAAGCTATTTACCTTTGCATATAAGAAAGATACCCTAATTTGCTTTCATAATTGCTGGGGATAAGAACTTTTCTTCTGACTAAAGTTTCATTTTATAGTAATTTGATATGAGGACATTTTTCTTGGAGCCATATATATATCAATCTGTCTAGAGATACTGAGGTTATTTGATGGTGCTAATTCTGTATATTTATTTAGCACTTTACGGCTTACATATACATTTACATAAAATTTCAAATTTCGTTTTTAAAGTTAATGAAACGATATCAACAATATCTTAAGTTTTCAGGTTAAACTAATAATTTATTTTCTTTAAATTTGATCATAATTATAGCTATTTGTAACTCTCCAAATTGAAATATTTATGTTAAGATAATAGCAGTGTTGGTTTATCTAACCATAGTTTCCAAAAGATTGACAATATGTTGCTATTTCCTTTGTTGAACTTTTCATAGCCATTCAAGTAATTAGCACAATTACTTAGGGATGGCAATGACTTAGACTTTTGAACAGTAATATAATCTATTCTCTGAGAGGATAATCTTTTAGAGATAAACATAAAGTAATTCTATTATATTCTAGGAGGCTAATGGGATCTTAAATTAGGTACAGTAATTCTATGTGAAACCAAATACTATTTGGCTATATTCTTAGAGTTAACCAGCTAATGTTATGAAGTGGAAATCAAGAAATTAAAAATCATCTCTCAAATCTACCATGGATACTATTGTATACTGTCCTCTGACTGATTTTAGTATACTTATTTTAATGATAATCTACTAAAGATATTGCATTAGTCTTGTAATAATAAAATGAAATTAAAAAAGAAATTATAAAATAATGTCTTGGTAGTAATTCCAATAAACTCTGTATTTTTTTTTTACTTTTCATGGAATCAAAGAGTCCCAGCCAATGAAACATTTTTTCAGTATCACTTTAAACATGTTGAAATTTTTCTAATACAAGTTTTAAAAAAGTATCATTCATTTTATGCCTTAGCTAACAGATACGGTATGATTCTTTTTTAATGGAATTAGATGAGTCTATGTTTATATTTTAGATGTGTACTATACATTGCTATAGGGATTATACAATCCATAAACTAGGGTAACTTGTTTGGGGATTACAGGAACAGATTATTTAGTTAGTCTTTTCTTTTATGCTAGGTGTATTGCTTACATTAACTTGGTTACCCATCAGTGAGAATGGTATTATTCCTGTTTGCTTAGGAGAAAATTAGAGACTTAATCTACTGAAAATCAAAGAGCAAATCTTACTTTACTTTTATAGCCCTAGCACCTAGAGTAGTTGCTGGCAGACTACACTGCTCAGTGAAACATGTAACATGTTCAAATTTTGAGTTTATATCTAATGTCTCTACATTTTCATTCTTCTACTATGTTACTTAAATGCATAAGTTTTTAGAAAGTTTGTCACATCAAGAGAAAACCTGAGTAGTTTTGATCCATATAGCCAAACTTATTATGAAATTGTTCATTTTAAGTTGATATGGGGGCTGCAAAATAGGAAGCTTCATAAATATGCTGAAACTTTAGAAATGTAGCACTGTGATAGTGTATTGATGCTGACTGATCAACTTCATATTTTATCAAATTAATAATATAATTGACATGGAAACATGTGAGGTTCCACTCTAACTGCTATGATGTCATGTCAGTTTTTAGTATTCTCAAAGTATGTCCTTAAAAATACATTAACTTCAGATTATGGATCTTGAAAAGAAGAGCAGGACTTGCCAAAGTAGTCTTTTCCTCAAATTACTTAGATTACTATTATTTTATTGTCTGAAAGGCAGATAGGTTAAGGAGTATAAATTATGACTGACTTTGTAGAAAAGCTTTAACTCATTGATGTTCTCAAAAGTAACTTCATGAATGCAATTACATTTTTAACAAATGGTGTATTTGCCACACAGAGAAACTGTAAAAATTTTAAATGACTGTTTCTTAAACAGCACAAATCAAGAAATTTCCCCAGAATTATTAAATTTAACATACAAATAAAATAATTGAAGATCTTTTTCTGTGTTGTTTATTTGGTATCTAGAGGAAAGGTTTTAAAATATTGCTTTTTAAAAACTTTTAGAGACTTTTAAAAAAATTTTAAACAGAAAAAAGTAAAAATAATAATAAAATAGAGTTTCAAAACAGGCTACTAGGAAAGTAACAATAATTAATGCATTGCATATTGTTATATTCATAGTAGTTGTTCAGAGTGTAAGATACACGTATGAAATATTACCCAGAAAAGTATTAGCACAAAACTTTCTTTTCAATGAACTAAGAGAAATTAGCTGTGTAACTTTCCTAACTATCTTGTGTATATATAAATTTTTTCTTTTCCCATTTTTCCTTTCCCCTTTCTCCCATCACAGTTTTTGTTTTCTTTTGAACAGTTTCTTCCCTGTTCACAATATCTATTGTATATTTTAGTTTCTCACACTAACGAGACAATATGATGTTTACACATGTGGGTCTGATTTATTTCACTTACGAGAATGGCCTCTAGTTGTATCCATTTACCTATAAAAGCTTTAAGTTTATCTTTATGACTGAGTAGTATTCCATTTTATAAAAAAACACATCTTTTTTTATCCATTCTTCAGTTAATTGGCATTTGGGTTGCTTCCAAGATTTATTTATTACAAATTGTGCTGCTATAAACATGGGTGCATGTATATTGCTGTGGTATGATGTTTTTAATTCTTCTGGGAAGATACTCAGAAGGGGAATAGCTGAGTCAAATGGGACTGCTAATCCAAGTTTCTTAAGGATTGCCACACTAATTTCTACAGTCGTTGCACCAGTCTACACTCCCACTGACAATAGAGATGGGTTCCTTTTTTCCCCACAACCCTGCCAGCATTTTTTGTTGGTTGATTTCTTGATGATAGTCATTCTTTCTGGAATGAGGTGGAATCTTAGTGTAGTTTTAAATTGCTTCTGTCGAATGACTACTGTGTTGAACATTTTTTCATATATTTATTTGCCATTTGAATTTCATCTAAGATGTGTGTCTTCATCTCAGATGCCCATTTTTGGATTGTGTCTTTGAATTTTGAGGGTCTAGTTTTATTCATTTTTCTAGATAGAAGTCCTTTGTCTGAGGGACAACTGGTTATGGTTTTTTTCCCATTGTATGTGCTGTAATTTCACTCTATTGGTTATTTCTTTCATTGTACAAAAGCTTTTTAATAAGGTGAGATCCTATTTGTTCATTCTTATAGTATTTTTGGTCCCATGGTTTTGTTCATGAAGTCTCTGCCCGCACCTATGCCTTCAAGATTTATACCTCTTTTCTCTTCCACTGGATTTAGTATTTTTGCTTTAGTATTTAGATCTTTGATGCATTTTGACTTTAGTTTAGTGCATGATGATGGCATGGGTTTAGTTTTAGTCTTTGGCATCTGGAGTGCCAGTTTTTCCAGCACATTTATTAAAGAAGTTATCTTTCTTCTAGTGAACACGTTTGGCTTCTTTGTCAAAGATAAGGCAGTTTATTGTGTTTGTAGTTGTGTCTAAATCTTCTATTCTGTTCCACTGATCCTCAGGTCTGTGTTTTTTTGCCAATACCATGTTGATTTTATCATAGTAGCTTTGTGATATAATTTCAACTCAGGGTTTGTGATGCCCACCTGACTTGCCTTTGTTGCCCAGAATTGCCTTTTCCATTCTAGGTCTCTTCTGGTTCCAAATGAATTTTAAGAATGTTTTCTGTAGTTTGTGAGCTGTGCTAATGATATTTTGATTGAGATTGCATGAAATCTGTATAATGATTTTTGGTGTATGACCATTTTCACTATATTGATTCTTCCTATCCAAGAGTAAGGGATATCTTTCCATTTTCTGATGTCTTCTTTGATCTCCTTCAGAGTACTGTAGTTTTTAATATATAGATCTTTAACTTCTTTCTTTAGATTGCTTTTCATGTTTTTGAATGCTACTGTAAAAGTGTCGTTTCCCTAATTTCTCTTTCTGTGAGTTTGTTGCTTTTATACAGGAAAGCTATTGATGTTTGAGTGTTGAGTGTTAAGTTTGTATCCAGCTACGCTACTAAATTTGGTTATGAAATCTAGAAGTCCTTTGGTGGAGCTTTTGAGATCTTCTATGAAGAGTAGTATGTCATCTACAAACATGATAATTTAACTTCTTCCTTTCCTCTTTTTATTCGTTTTATTTCTTTCTCTTGTCTAATTTCTCTGGATAATGTTCCCAGAACTATATTGGATAGCAGAGGTGATAATGGATGTCCTTGTCTCATTTCTGATTTTAGAATGTAAGCTTTCAGTTTTTTACCATTTAGTATATTAGCTGTTGGTTTGTCACAGATGGTTTTTATCTGATTAAGATCAAAAGACTCCTTTCCAATATTCTTTAGGGTTTTTAACATGGATGGGTGTTGGACTTTGTCAAATACTTTTTCTGCATTTATTGAGATGGTCATGTGATTTTTGTCTTTGGTTCTCTTAATATAGTGTATTAAATTTATTTATTTGCATATGTTGAACCATCCCAGCCTTCATTAGTAGAATCCTACTTGTTTTTGACTTATAATATTCTTATTGATTTGCTGCATTCTGTTTGCCAGTATCTTATTGAGTATTTTTGCATCTATGTTTACTAGGGAGATTGGCCTGGCGTTTTTTTGATTCCTGTTTGTTTGAATTCTTCTATGGTTTTGGTATCAGGGTAATACTTACCTCCAGAAATGATTTTGAAAGTACTGCTTCCTTTTCAATTTCCTTAAAGAATTTGAGCATTAATGGCATTTGTTCTTCTCTAAGTTACTTCTAAAATTGAACAGTGGATCCTTCAGGGCCCAGGTTTTTCTTTGTTGGTAAATGTCTTGGTTACTTTTCCCTCATTGTTGAGACAAAATACCTGACACCCAAAATGAAACAAGGAAAGGTTTATTGAGCTTAAAGTTTTTGGAGGTTTCAGTCCGTGCTCAGCTGGCTTCAAGGTAGGGTGGCATGGCTGAGGGGCAGCTGTTCATGGCCAGTTACAAGTGACAAGAATGAAAGGGCAAAAGGGGAAGCATGTCTCCTTCCCTCTCTTATATTGAATGCCAGTTCCACCCCTGGGTATGTGCAGCACTCACACCACCAATCTCAGCACCAGACAATGACCCAACCACAAATGCTAGACTCAGCTGCTTCCATGACTGCATGAGGCTTGGGGGCTACCCAGACACAAACCATAACATTCCACCGCTGGCCCTCCAAAGAATCATGTACATCCTTTATCCAAAAGACATTTAGTCCATCTTCAAGGATTGCCAAAGTCCTAATAATTTCAGCATTGCTGGGAAGTCTAAATCCCAAGTCTCCTCCTAGATCTAAGGCAAACTGTTAGCTGTAACCCCCTGTACAAATGAAAACAAAGTTAAACACTTCCAGCATTCAGTGGCACAAGATAAACATTACCATTCCAAAGGTTATAAACAGGTGGATACAAATGAATGGGATCAAAGGAAGTCCAAAATGCAGCAGGGCAAACATTAAGTTCTGGAGTTCCATGCTTGGCATCTGAAGCAATCTGGCTGTGAGCTCCAAAAGGGTTGAGTGACTCCACCCCCATGGCACTTCTGGGGGCCTTAGCTCCCACAGCTTCTCTCTTGGGCTGGTTTTGCTCTCACCTTACAGGTTTCCTTAGATGATCCATGCTCCTGGCATTTGCAAACTTCTGGGTTCTCCATTGCATCTTTGGCTTCACACTCACAGCTTCACACTCTGCCTTCTCAGGGGCACACTGCCTGGCTTCCCAGACCCTCTGAAATATGGGTGGAAGCCTTTTTAACCTCAGAACTTGTGCATTCTCCATACATCTAAACCCAGCACCATGTGGATGATGCTGACATCTGCTGCCAGCTGGAACAGTGGCCAGGGTTTCCTCTCTCTTGGCTGTAGGGTGCCTCAATTGCTGGGCACTCTGAACCTGATTGTGGGGAGCAGATTTTCTGTATCACCACCATTCTAGAACCAGGTGTGGCCCCCATCATTTTGGAACCTCATGTGGTCTCTCCCACCGTTCTGCAACATGATGCTCTGCAGCTTTCTCCTCCAAACAAAGTCTTTGAGGCTGCAAAGGGTGGAGACCCACCATTGCTTCCTGTGATGCACCCAGGCCCGCTTTTTTATTTCTCTGTTCCTTCTCAGCAACCGAGGTCTCAGCTCTGTCTCTATAGTCCACAGCTTTACTGGAGCTTTTTTTCCTATATAGATGGTTCTTAGTCCTTATATCTATCCCAAGAACCTACCTTCCCTATATATTAAGAATGTGAAGTTACTATCAATTTGTCTCAAGGCCCATTCCTTTGGTATCGGACTATGGTGAGGGTTATGACTCCTTGTACTCACATTGGTGTCATACAGAGAAGGAAAACTTATTATAACAGGTATGGCATCCTGGTTAGAGTAGTACAGTTAGTAGTAGCAATAGACTGAAGCATAGCCTGGTTACTGATAGACTATGGTAACTATTAGCCCAACTTCTTTAACTGTAGGAGCAAGTTCTATAGTTATATAACATAATTCAACATATACCAGGAACTTGTATGCAATGTTTTCCCAGTTAGTACAGTGATTTTACCCTGTTGTGGGGGATTTAAGAGAGGTAGAGGTAAGATAAAAAGATAAATGAGGTTAAGTATAGTAGGAGCTAGTTTAGTATGCATACAATAATCATCCAAGTTTTGGGTACTTATTGGATACAAGAGGGAGGGTTTGATAGTGAAAAATCTAGGAGTATTGAAGTGAACCAGAAAGAGAGGAGACAATGTTTACCCCTATGAAAGTCTCATAAAATTAAGTGAGATAGTTGATGCAAGAGGAAG
>RJWT010002822.1:0-38999 GCA_004365215.1 Cuniculus paca
CATGCTTCTGGATGTTTCTGTGTGAGGCATGACTTTGGGTATTGTATCTAGTCCCTGGCCCCTTTCTCTCTGGCACTCATTTCAACCCACCCTGCTTCCTGGCAGCCATGAACTGAACAAGTTTGCTCCACCACTCCCTTCTGCCATGATATTCCTGCCTTAGAGCCAGCTACCCATGGACTGTATCCTCTGAAACAATGAGCCAAATTAAGCTTCTCTTCCTTGAAATGGTGGCTGTAAATATTGTATCCCAGTGTGGTGGATTAACTAATGTTCAACTTGTAGCACCCTGCTGAACAGAATCAGTGTGGTGCTGGGTATAGAAGGCCCACCTGAGGATTGTTTCCAATAGTATAAAAAGAGAATTGGATGGGAAGATGGTATGCTGTTGATTTCCTGGAGAAGCTTGTCACACTGGTTTTCCTGATATAAATTCAGTTTTTCTCATCATCAGAGGAGCTCAGATCCTCATTGTTGCCGAGAATGGCTACGGTTCTTTTTGGTGAAGTTCTGGTCCCTATCTTTAGTGTTGCTTCTAGCTTCAGTGCAGATCCCTCAGCCTGCTGGCACAGATCCTTCATCTGGCTAGTGCAGACTTTCCAGCTTCTACCACTGACCTTTGGGCCTTCCCAGTGCAGATCCTTGATACAGAATTGCATAAGACATTGTCATGGGCTCTAGGCCTCCACTTGAACTCCTGGAGGACATTGCCAAGGACAGTAGGTATTTAGCTGAATTCGTGCAGGATATTTCTGTGGAATCCAGGCCCTCAGTTGGATTCTTCGGTCTCTAGTGTGTGGACAGATCTCCCATACTCTTTTGCATTTGACTCTTTGGATGAATATTATAAAATAATCTTATAAATTATGTGTCCAGTATTAAATCTTTTCCTTTGTAAACCCTGACTACAACACCCAGCAATGCAAAGCTGATCAATACAGTATGCCAATCCATTCTCTGTTGCTGTAAGTATATCCCACAGTCGGGGTAATTTAAAAAGAAGGTTTATTTAACTCATGGTCCTGGAGGCTGAGAAGGCTGAGAATGTGGCCCTAGCATTTAGTAAGAAAGTTCTTCCTTCATCACAGTGTAGTAGAGGACACTTCATAGCAAGACAGCAGAGTGTCAGAATGATCTTGCTTTTATAACAAAACAACAGCCTTGATAACTCATTAATCCATGCATAAAGGCAGGGCCCTCGTGACACATCCCAAAGGTCCTGCCTCTATATACCATTAAAATATAGATTGGAAGATTAAATTTCTGATACATGAAAGTTAGGGGTATGTTCAAACCATAGCAGAGCCATGTTGAACAAGGCCCACGGGGGTCTGGATCCTGACAGCTCTGAGTGCAAGGATAAATAGTTTGCTGGTGCCTGCAGGTAGATCAGTGGCTGAGGAAAAGTTCTGGGAAAGGTCTGGGGCAGGAAGGAAGTTGCAGTGCACTGGGCACAGTGTTGAGATTCTCTGCTGGAGTGGAGACGGCAGGGAGAGAGAAGGAAATGAACTTCAGAGGTGCTGCAAGGGAGGAGCAGAGAATTATTACTAGACAGAAAACCTACAGTGCAAAGAAAGGGGGAAAGAAGAATGTTTAGAAATTCAGTTTTGAGAGGAAGAGGTCCTCTAGAAAGAAGTGAGCAATGCCTTTCTCTCCACTGATTACTCGTTTATTACAGAGTGGCAGAAAAATTCCAGTCACCTAGTGAAGAATCACTAGCAGCTCTGGTGAACCTTGGGAAGCGGGGAGAAATAGAAGAGATTTTTATCATCTCATATCATCTTCTATGTGCATGACCTTAGCCCCTGAGAGCTGCCTGTTTTTGTTCCCAGCTGTCCCTGGGACTGATGTCATCTACCTGCAACCTGTGTGGCCACATTTCATTAAGAGCAGAGAGTGACAGAAATTTCCTATCAGGGCAGGGGTGTTATAATGGATGAAAAGAAAGATATTCAAGAGAAAAATAACACAGCAGCCCACCATTAATCAAGTTCTCTTTCTCTTTCTCACTGTCTCTCTCTGTCATCTCGCCTGACCTAATACCCTGAGTCCCCTGGGATAAGAAACGTAGGCACAGATAGAGTTCTGTGAAATGGCCTTGGTGCAGGGAGCAGCTGTGATTAATACAGCCTCCACATGCCGCTGACATTTCTGTTCCTTAACTACCTCTCCATCCTTTGGGGAATCAAGAGGCCGCATCCTATATCAGAGCCAGGATCTGCTGCGTGGAGTCCCTGGGGATGCCCACTATAGCTGCCACAGAAAGATGTTTCAGGAACACTGACCCAGAATTCTTTTGCCATTCCCTAGTAATTTAGAGGTTGAGTTCCACCTCCCACATGGACACTTTGCCTGTTCATCCTTTGTCCTCCTAATAAAACGTCCTAATAAAAGGCAATGTGGATCAGTCAGAGTTACTCAGAATCCTGACTCAAAGCCAACTGAGAAGTCCAGCGGAGCAGTCAGAGTTAATGCAACCCTGCCGACATTTCTGAGCTCGTGTGCATTTCTGAGCACAGTGCTAGGTCCTGGGCTTTAGGCCCGCCAGGCTGACAGACAGAGAACAACCAACACTGCAACTAATGAGATCTGGAGAGGGCGTGGGTCAGGGGCTGCACATGTGGGGAGGGAACCCTCACTTGACTTCCGAGATTAAGGTAGGTGTCAGGAGGCAGCGACCCTCAATCTTGTAGAGCGAGGAGGATTTTGGTAGCAAGAGAGAGATGTCCAGGTACAGGTAATTGCATAAGCCCATGACTTGGTTAAAGGACAAAACAAACAAAGAAAACAAAGCTGGGAAAGCACCACCTCCGACATCAAGGAATGACGTGACCTAAAGACCACAGTGCTCCTGTGTGAATGTGGTCGTCATCGTAAAGTGATTGCCGTCAGTTCTTTGTGAACAACAGCTTAATAGCTGACTGCTCATGAGTGATTACCATGTGCCAGGCACGGTGCTAGATGATGCCTATGAATTTCTCTCAATTCTCTACACCCTAATCAGGCAGTGGATGGTGTTTCTTCCTTTACACACAAGGAGGCCAAGTTTGGTGGACTTAAGGACACTCAGGCCTTGGAATCCACGGGTTCCACATCCACGTATTCATCCAATGACAGATGGGGAGAAATGTATCTGTTCCAAATATGTACAGACTTTTTTTTTGTCTTTATCCCCTAAGTAATCCAGTATAACAACTATCTGCATCACATCTGTACTGTATCAAGTATTAGAAGTCGTCCAGAGATGACTTGAAGTATATGGGAAGACACCTGTAGGTTCTATGGAAATACTATGACATTTTATAAAAGGGACTCGAGCATCTGCAAATTTCAGTAGCCCCTGGGTACCTGGAACACACTCTGCTCATACTGAGGGGCCAAGGTCCTGTGCCCAAGTCACACAGCGGCCAGGTCTCTCAACAGGTCTGTGTGCCATGGTTCAAAGACATCCCCCAGCACAGGGTACAGGGCTAGAAAGAAAAGGTATCCAAGCCAGCCGCGCTGTGAGAGCATGCAGATCCTCAGACCCCGCTCTCAGAGCTGTGACTCAGCGGGCCGGGTCGAAGGCCAAGCTTGTGCCTTGAAAGGTTTTCCAGGGCTGATGTGCTGTGAGGATGTGTGAAGTGGTTATGCACCTCGCAAGGCAGCTTCTTCCCACACCTGCCTCCAGAGCTCGGCTGACCTCATGTTCTGGTCACGGCAGAAGGGGTGCGAGGAAGGGCCCAGCGGAGGCGAGGTGCTAGAGCTGGCACCACTGCTGACCAGCTGTCGTGATGTTGCGGGCGTCTGAGTCATGTAGCCTTTGGGATTTTAATTCTCAGTGTGTCAGTGCTGGGGGTGGACCAGATGACTGCAGCGCTCGTCTCTCCCCTGGCTTCATCATTCAACAATCCTGTGACAGCCCCTGCATCCCTGCAATCAGGTTATGACACATTCAGTAAGTAAACATTAGAAGTCTGCATTAGTTTCCTCCTATGACAGGCTGAGGGGATTAAACAGCAGAGATCTATTGCCTCACCGTGCTGCAGGCTGGAAGGCCAAAATCAAGGAGGCAGCAGGGCCGTGAGGAAGAATGTGCTCCACGTTTCTCCCATAGTCTGCTCTTTTGCTGGAGCCTCTTTGGCATCCCCTGGACTTCTGCTGCGTCTTCACAAGGCGTTCTCTCGTGTGCATGCCTGAGTCCAAATTCCCCCGTATGCTAAGGACGTCACCGCAGTTGGCTTGGGGCCTGCTGTATTCCAGTATGACTTCATCTTAATTAAATATGTGTGCAATGACCCTATCTCCAAGTAAGGTCACATTCTCATCAACCAGGGAGTGTTAGTGTATTTTGTTTTTCTGTCAGTAGATACCAGCGGCTGGTTAATTTACAGAGAATAGAGATTTATTACGCCCGTAGTTCTGGAAAGTGGGAAGTCCAGAGTGTGGTGCCCTCAGCTGGCCAGGGCTTTGTGGCCGCATTGCTGCATGGCGGAGGGTGTGGCCTGGTGAGTCAGAGAAAGCTGCCAGCCTGGGTCTCTCCTCTTTCTAGAAAGCCACTGATGCCATCATGGAGTCCAGTCTTTATGACCGCAGCTAACCCCTTTACCTCCGAGAGGCCCCGCCCACCAACGCTTTGAGGATTAAAGGTGCGGCTCTGAACTCGGGGAACACAGGCAAACCGTAGCACAGGAGTCAAGGCTTCAATACTTACACTTTGGGGGACTCACCTCGGCCCAGGAGGAGGTGTGAGGGAAAGCTACCGCTAAGGTGAGCTAAAGTCACCCGAAACTGAGCTTGAGTTCTGTGTCAGGAAAACCTCGATACAAACAGTGAACCCCACTCTGACCAATTTACTCTGGAAAGGATGCTCCCCACCCCAGAGGGCCACCGGATCGGGGAGGACCCACATTCCACGGCGGCGTGGCTCTCACGACGGCCTTGTGTTCCAGCGTCAGGCTGGACACCACTGTGCCCCGCACAGGGCGGCGCTCTCGGACGGGTGCAGGAGGCGGGCCCGGCCCCTGCAGCCTCGGGGGCCTCCGCTGCCCCTGGAGAGCAGGCGCCAGCCTCGCCTGCAGCCTGGCCGTGCGCCCTCAATGGGGTAGTTAGGAAAAACCGCCCTGAAACAGAAAATGTGCTCGGCCTTTGGCTCAGTGCCTAAGGAAATAGTTCAGCGAGAGCGTGGAGATTTACTTAGAACGCATCTGCTACCGAATCACTGCTTACGCAGACGGAAGCTCGCGGATACCCGTTGGTGTCGGATTTGTTAGGTCAAGCACGGTACAAGGGCGCTGGCACTGGGGCTGCGTCAAAATTTGCGTTTTTTCTGATACCCCTTCTTACGGGGTAAGATGGCATCTCAGTGTTATTTTGATTTGCATTTTTCTGATGGCCAAATATGCTGAATATGTTTTCATGTACTAATTGGCTGTTTGTACTTCTTTTGAGAAATGTCTATTCATCTCGATTGCCCATGTTTTGATAAGATCCTTTTTTTAAATCCATTTTATTTCAAATAAAATTTGTGAATAATAAAATCTGCACATACTTTCCTTTCTGAAATTTTTTATCGGTGTGTATTTTGACACACAGCAATTGTGTTCATCTTGAGGAAGTGGTCTTAAGGCAAATGGCACCTGAACCATTTCTTTCTCTCTCTTCTCTCTCCCCTTCCCTGCTATGCCCTTCCTGTCTCCATAAAATCTACCTCCCTCTTTCCTATCACTTCTCTTTTTATTTTGCTCTGTAAATTATTTATACTTTTCGTTTTCCATACAAAAGAAACCATGCAATATTTGATCTGTGTCTGATTTCTTTTACTTAGTAGTGTGGTCTCAAGATTCATTCACTTCCTACAAATGACTCACATTTTATCCTTCTTTATGACTGAGTAGTACTCCATTGTGTATACATAGCATTTTTATCTTTTGTTGACAGGTGTATAGGCCACTTCCATGATTTAGCTATTATGAATTTTGTGGTTATACGTTTGCATATGCATATATCAATGTAGTATGATGTCCTTAATTCTTTCAGGAAGATTCTTCAGAAGGAGTATTTCTGGCTCACATAGAATTTCTATTTTTAATATTTTGAGGAGTTTCCATACCAATTTTCATAGTGGTCGTTATTACTGACAGAGTGGAAGGGTTGCTTCCTCCCATCCCCACAACCTTCCCAGCATTTTTTTTTTCCTGAGTTCTTGATAATAACCCTTCTTACTGGGGTAAGATGGCATCTCAGTGTTATTTTGATTTGCATTTTTCTGATGGCCAAATGTACTGAATATGTTTTCATGTACTAATTGACTATTCGTACTTCTTCTTTTGAGAAGTGTCTATTCATCTCAATTGCCCGTATTTTGATAAGGTCCTCTTTTTTTTTAAATCCATTTTATTTCAAAGAGAAAAAAAGAAAACAAAATAAAACAAACTTTGAAAACATGTCAATCAGGGGGCAACAGTGATACATACATTGTGCATTGTCATCCCCAAATCATTCACCCAGAGTACAAGACATCTGCGTTCAATTGTCTGAACAATACCAGCACAAATCTTTCTCTTCAATGAACTCAGAGAAATCAGTAGTATAACTATCTTAACTCTTTTTTATATACCTATATATATATACATATACAAATGTTGTTTCTTTCAATTTCTCACACTAGTGAGACAAAACAATGTTTACACATGTGTGCCTTATCTATTTCACTTATGAATATGGTCTCAAGTTGCATCTATTTACCTATTAAAATCTCAAATTTATCCTTCTTTATGGCTGAGTAGTGCTCCATTGTATAAAAGTACCACATCTTTCTTATCCATTCTTCAGTCAATGGGCATTTAGGTTGTTCCCAAGATCTAGCTATTAAAAATTGTGCTGCTATGAACATGGATGTACATATATCACTGTGGTATGATGTTTTTAATTCTTCTGGGATGATACCCAGAAGGGGAATGACTGGGTCAAATGGGACCTCCAATCCTACTTTTTTGATTTCCACAGTGGTTGCACCAGTCTACACTCCCACCAGCAGTGAAGAAGGTTCCTTTTCCCCTACAGCTCCTCCAGCTTTGTCATTGGTTGATTTCTTGATAGTAGCCATTCTTTCTCGGGTGAGCTGGAATCTCAGTGTTTTAATTTGCATTTCTCGAGTGACCAGTGTTGTTGAACATTTTTTTTCACAAATTTATTTGCTGTTTGTACCTCTTCATCTGAGAAGTGCGTATTCATCTCAGAGGCCCATTTTTGGATTGGGTCTTTAAATCTGGGAGGATTGATTTTTTTTTTTTAGTTCTTCATATGTTCTTGATAGTAATCCTTTGTCTGAAGTACAGCTGGCAAACATTTTCTCCCATGTTGTAGTTAGTCTCTTTACTCTTTTGGTGGTTTCTCTTGCTGTGCAAAAGCTTTCAATAGGATGAGATTCCAGTGGTTGATTTCCTGTGATAGTTCCTGTACAATCAGGGTTTCGTTCATAAAGTCTTTGCCTATGCCAATGTCTTCAAGAGTTTTACTTACTCTATCTTCCAGAAGATTTAATGTTTCTGTTTTAATATTAAGATCTTTGATCCATTCTGATTTTAGCTTAGTGCTTGGTGAAAGATATGATTTTAATCTTTGGCATGTGCAGAGCCAGTTCTTCCAGCACCGTTTATTAAAGAGGCTGTCTTTCAGTGAAAGTGTTTGGCACCTTTTTCAAAGATAAAGTGGCTTAGTGTGTCTAGTGTTGTTTCTGCATCTTCTAATCTGTTCCATTGATCTTTGGGTCTTTTTTTTCCCCCAGTACCATGCTGTTTTTATTAAAGTAGCTTTATAGTATAATTTCAAGTCAGGGATTGTGATGCCCTCTATCTTGTCTTTGTTAAAAAACCCTTGGTTATGCCTATGTCTTCAAGCATTTTACTTATTCTTTTCTTTCAGTAGGTTTTGTGTTTCCATTATACACTATCTTGATTACTTTTCTCTCATTGCTAAGACAAAATACCTGACACTCAAAATAGAGGAAGGAAAGGTTTATTTAGCTTACAGTTTTTGGAGGTTTCAGTCCATACTAGCTGATTCCAAGGCAGGGTGGTGTGCCTGATGGCAGCTGTTCATGGCAGCTACAAGCAACAAGAGTGAAAAGGGCAAAAAGGGGAAAGCATGCTGCTTTCTCTCCCTTATATTGTATGCCAGCTACCTGCCCCTGGGCAGGTGCAGCACTCACACTGCCAATCCCAGCGCTAGACAATGAACCAATCACAAATGCTAGACTCCGCTGCCTCCATGACTGCATTAGGCTTGGGGGTCACCTAGACACAAACTATAGCATACACCTAGGTCTTTGATCTGTTTTGTTTTGATTTTAGTGTAGGGTGAGAGATATGGATCTAGCTTTATTCTTCTGCACATGAATAGACAGCTTTCCCAGCTCCTTTGTCAATGAGACTGTCTTTTCTGCAGCTTATGTTTTTAGCCCTTTTGTAAAAAACCAGGTGGCTGCAAGTGCTTAGTGCTCTGCATTCTCAATTCTATTCCACTGGTCACCATGACTGTTTTTGTGCCAGTACCCTGTTGCTTTTTATTACTGAAGCTTTGTAGTATACCTTGAACTCTGGGATTGCGATGCCTCCTGCTTTGCTTTTGTTGCTCAGGATTGCCTTGGCTATTATGGATCTCTTCTGGTTCCATAACTGTTAGGAATGGTTTTTCTAGTTCTGTGTGTATTTTGATAGGAATTGCATTACATCTATTTATTTATCTATCTTTAGCTTACATGGTCATTTTGATAATATTATTTCTGCCTGTGCAGAACAGGGAATGTCTTTCACTTTTCTAATGTCTTCCTCAATCTCTTTTATCAGAGTATTATAGTTTTCATTATAGAAGTCTTTCACTTCCTTGATTATGTTAATGCCTAGGTACAGTACTTAATTTTTTTAAAGCTACCATGAATAGGATTGTTTTCCTGATTTTGTTCTGGGTGGGTTCATTGTAGGTATGCAGGAATGCTATTGCTTTTTGTGTAGTGATTTTATATCCTGCCACTTTGCTGAATTTATTAATCCTAAGAGTCTTCTGGTGGAGTTTTTTTGCTCTTCTATGGAAAGGTTCATGCCATATGTGAATAAGGGTAGTTTGACTTCTTCCCTATCCATATCCCTTGTATTACTTTCTCTTGTCTGATTGTTCTGCCTAAAGTTTCAAGTGTGACCAGGACTGGCGAGAGTGATACAGAGCTTGATGCCCCTGAAGGATCAATCCCACCACCCACCTAAGGCTGCTAAGCTTGGTGCCCCTGTGAACTCCCTTCCAGTGGCTCTGAGACATTGCTGTGTTCCAAGCAGGAGGACCTTCCTCCACTGAGTCCCAGCTGCCACTGATTTCATGGGCTGTGTAAGAAACCCATGGACAGAGAAGTGTGGACAGAGTTTGGTGCAGATGGAAACCCCAAGAGGAGCAGCAGGGCCTACAGGTGTTGCATGGTAAGCTCAACTGGACCGGCAAAGAAAGAGCAGACACAAGCAGCTGCAGGGATTACTGTGGAGGGAAGGGACAGAGACAGAGGAAGCCACCCCCACCTAGAGATCAACAGAAAACTGGGAGCTGAACGAGCCTCACTGTACCCTCCCCACCCCTGATAAAACTGAAGGTGTAGGGTCATCAGACAGAAACAAAAACATCTGGCTAGGCACACCCCCAGGACCCAGCTGAGATCTAACAGAGCTCTGCCTGTACAGGAAATGAGAAGCAGGTTTGGTGGACCTCAGTGACTTGTCACTTGCTATAAATCACTGGAGGGGAAAATTCAGGCAACTCCTTGTCACAGCCACAGAGGACTGGGGCTCAGCCCCCACAGCTGCTACAACACAGCATCTCTCCATTTGTGAGCGAAGGGGGAAAAACACTGGTTGAATTCAGACTAAAGTATTAATAAGACTAAGAGAACTCTCTGTGTGAATTTATTCTTCTTTTCTCTTTGACATTTTCATTTTCTCCTTTTGTCTCTCTCACACATACACATAGCATTTGCATTTATATATACAAAATACAATGTATTTACAAACACAATGCAGTGTTTCTATTTGTGAAATGGAGAATAAGAATTAATTAGTGCTTTAGTTTGGATATTATCTTTCATGGTCATGTGAGGTTAGCTCTCACCAAATATTGAGAACACAGGATTCAAACACAAACTTTCCATCAGCACATGAATGGGTTCTGGGCTCCCTACAGCTTCCCCAATGCCCAATTATACTTCCTTCCCTTTCTTCCTGCAAGTAACCTCTCAAACCTGCGCCCCTCCATCTCCCTCCAGATGTAACAATAACACCACAAAAGCCCGATCTCTGTTCCTTCTTTCATTTGCTGTTATCTCCTTTTTCTCCTTCCCTTCTTTCTGAACTACTTTCTTCCTTTCTCCTTTCCTCATGTTCTATATCTATCATCAGTATTATTTCATTGTCTTCCTGGGTTATCGAAAAAAATGCAAAATTGTTAGAACAAATTTTACATTATATGACTGCTACATGGTCGATTTTATAGATGCTGATATAACTGGTAGTGGTTCTCTGCTTGCAACACAGTGATTGGCACTGATTGTAGTATCCTGAATAGGTTGAACAGGTGCATGATTACCAAAACATAACGAAAGCCAGAGCACACATCAGGAGGGTGTAAATTTACTAAAGAAACTTCCACAGTAGTGACAGACTTTTCTACCCTAATTAATCTTCAACCCTCAGCACAAAAACAACGGGATCATGAGAAAACAAGGCAACAAGATGCCTCCAACAGCTCTTGACTCTCCAAATGCTGTTCTCACGGGCCCTAAAGTGGAGGAAGTAGGAAAAGAACTCAAAAACCAAGTGGTTAAAATGTGTAAAGAGGTATTAGAAGAGACAAATAAGCAAATCTGTAAGATGTTTAGTGAGTCTAAAGAGGGTGGAAGTAAACAAATAAAGGATCTAATTAACAAGATATGTAACAAGCTTTAACAAGACATAAATAAAAAGATACGAATGACCATTTTTGTTGAGAATTAGAGACTATGGAAGGGAACCAAACAGAAATCTTGGATATGAAAGTTCAGTTGAAAGCATGCGAGACAGAAATACAGAAATGATGAATCTGAGAGAAGGCCATCAGAACTAGAAGACAAAGTTGCAGTAGTGTACATGTACTCAGTGATATCCTAAAAACAAGACGGAAGCTGGGTCCAGCCACTGTTAGATGACTCGAAAGAGAAAACCCAAGCCAAGGATTATAGAAGTTAGGAAAGTTTAGAAGACAACACTAAAGATATAAAATATTTACTCACCAAAATTAGCAGAAAAATTTCTATGTCTAGGGAAAGAATTCAATATTCAAGTAAATGAGGTATATTGTAACCTAAATAGCCATAACCAGAAAAAAACCTCTCCATGACACATTATAGTCATAATATCACGTTTACCACAGGGAAGAATACTAAAAGCTCTTAGAGAAAAACATCAAGTAACCTATAAAACCCATCAGAATAACAGCAGATTTCTCAGCACAGACCTTAAAGGTCAGGAGAGCTTCGTGTGAAGTTTTTCAAGCACTAAAAGAAACCAACTGCCCACCACGACTACTATATCCTGAAAATTTGTACTTCAACATTGATAGAGAAATAAAGACGTATTGAGGGAAAAATTGCATCTTTATTCCATGTCGAAGAGAACCTAAAACAATTCATGACCACCAAGCCAGCACTGCAGAAAGTACCGATGGGAATCCTAGACAGAGATACACAGGACATTATCTCCAAAGAGCACAAAGAAAAAAAATACATCTTACTGGGACAATAAACAAAGGGAAGAACAGTAAAGCAACCTGCACTGAAAAAATAATTCTATAATGTAATTTAGTAAATGCATTTTAATAATAATTCTCAATATCGATGGTTTAACGACACAAAAGACTAAAGACACAGACTGGCAAGTTGCATCAAAAAGCAAAACACATCTATATTATGCCTGTAAGAGACACACCTTGCCCACAAGGAAACACATAGACTGAAAGTGAAAGGGTGGAAAGGATACCCAATGCAACTGGAGCCTAAAAGCAAGGAGGAGTGGCTGCCCTATTTTCAGACAAAGCAAACTTCAAGCAAAAACTGATCAGATGAGATGATGAGCATCACTGCATACTGCACGATGTAGGGTGTTCATTATCCCAGGACCCTCACCTGCCATGTGCTAGGATTATTACCCTATCTTAGTCACTTTCTTGCTTCTGGGACACAATACCCATTACCTACAAACGAAGGAAAGAGAAGCTCAGGTTTCAGAAGTTCAGTCCATGTTTGGCAGACTTAAACATGGAGACAGCATGGTGGAAGGGCCTGGGCAGGGGAAAGCTGCTCACCTCATGGTGGCCAGGACGCTGAGAGAAAAGAGAGGAGTCATGAAAAGGGTGTACCTTCTGGGTCACGCCCCCATGACTCACCTCTAACCAGGCCCCATTTCCTAATAGCAAGTCAGCAATATTGCCTTCATGATTCAGTCACCTTCCTTGTGTGTGTGCCTGTCACACACAAGGCCTTTGAGGCATTTTTTTTTTTTAGAGAGGCAGAAAAACAAAAGAACAACAAAAATTTTGGGAATGTAGGGTAGTTTTTTTTTTATTTTAAAGATAGTAAAACCCAACTAAACAAAACAGAATAAATCCAATCAAAACACAGCAGTGAAATTGGTACAGAACATCAAAGCAGGGTAATGGGAAAACAGCAATGGCTACTATAGTATATCTTGTTATCTTCACAGTAGTTTTCCATTCCATCAGTTATAGCAAAATCAGACCAAAACAAAACAGAATAAAACCAATCAAAAGAGAATATTGAGTAAAGAAAAAAAATTAATAAGAATAAAACAAAACAGTGAGAACATTATTAGACTTTAAAAACAAGACAGAAAAAAACTCCCCATATTTACCATATTGCATACTGTTATCCTTCCTATGCATGCTCAGACTGTCAACCCCATGCCATAAATTCAACCTAACAATACAATCCTTCAGGTGCTTTTTGTACCCCAATTGCTATCAGCTCAGGTTGACCTCCAAACCAGATGGTGGCTTATGGGGTGAGAGGGTTTGGTGATTTTCAGCCTGCACTCCAGTAGGCTTTCAGGAGGCACTGACTTTTCTCTTCCTGGGTCCAACACGGTTTGCGTGGCTTAGCAGAAAGGCTGGCTAGTTGGATCCCTGATCAGCTCCTCCCAGTTCTAGCGTGGCTAATTCTTGGGAGTTGCTGACTTTTGCTTGTCTTCCTGGGTCCCACATGATCTCTTTGAGGCATATTTTGACCTAAACTATAACATACCTTAACCAAAAAAACTCTCCTACATGTCCAACCCTCTTAATAGAAGGCAGAGTGAGCTCTCTATGAACCAGTTACTACTGATCTGTGTTGCCTGATTCCATTTTTGAAAAAAGGATATCATTTTAAAAAAAAAACCTAATGAATGAAAAATCAATGTATTATGCATGTGTAAATCCACAGAGGAAAATCTGAACATATGTAAAGAAATATATTAACCATAATTGTTCCTGGTGAGTGAGGTCATTCCCAGTCACTAATGCCTATTGTTCTGTTCTGATTGATTTAAAAAAGTAATAATGCATCACCTTTATGATTAGGAAAATTAAACTATTTCCATTTGGAAAATAAATAACAAAGGGAGGCAAGGGACCAAGGTTTCTCAAATTTGGCCATACAGTGGTCTGTCCACATCCACGGGATCCATGCCCTTGGATTCAACCAATTGTAGATCAAAGACGTTCCTATGGTTTAGATCAGAAATGTTCCTTACAGGCCTCATGTATGCATAGGCAGAGTTTTGGGAAGAGAACTGGTCCATGAGGGTGTTATTGCTGAGTTGCCGTTGGGAAGGTGGAGCTGAATTAGAGGTGGGATGCTGGGGATGTGGCTCAGAAGGGTGCCTGGCTCTTCTCTTCTCTCGTTGCTTGCTGGCTGCCGTCACGTGAGCAGCTTCCCTCCATCCGGGCCCTTGCATCATGTCAAGCACGGGCTGAAACTTCTGAAACCGTGAGCCACAAAAAACCTCTTCTCCTTTAAGTGGCTGGAATCAGGTATTTTGTTCAAGCGATGAAGAGAGTGACAAATATGGAGGGAAAAGATTGCATCTTTACTGAACATATTCAGAGTTTGTTTTCTTATCATTGTTTCCTAGACATCACAGGGAAACAACTATTTACACAGCATTTATATTGTATTAAGTGTTACAGACTATCCAGAGATGGTGTAAAGCAGTGGTCCCCTACCTTTTTGGCTCCAGGGATCAGTTTCATGGGAGACATTTTTTTCAGACTGGGGAGAGGGTGGTGGTGGGGAATAAGGGTGGGGAGGGATGGTTTGAGGATGATTCAGCGAAGCCTGAAACCTAGCTCTCTCCATGCATGGTTCACAGTGGGGTTCATGTTCCTGTGAAAATCTAGTGCCACCACCGATATGATAGGAGACTGAGGTCAGGTGGTGAGGAGCACCTGCAAATACAGAAAAGGCTTTGCTCCCTCACCCACCACGAACTGCCTGCTCTGTGGCCCCTTTCTTTACAGGTCCCAGACCCCCGATTTAAAGTGTGTGAGTTGTGTGCATAAGTTGTATGCAGATACTGCACCATTTACAGGAGAGACTTGTGCATCTGTATATGTTGGTGTCGGCTGGGGTCCTGGAACAAGTCCCCTACAGGTACAAGGGATGACGGTGCAGACCTTTGGGCAGGATACCTCTGTCTTCTAGGAGGCTGTCCTGTGCTTTGTAGGATATGTAGCAGTGTCCCTGGTCTTTACCCACTAGGTTGCAGGAAGAGTCCTTCTGCAACATCTCCAGACATTGCCAAAGAATGCTTGTGACTCTATCACTCCTGCTTTGGCCCAAAGAGATCACTGCACCACACAAGTGAGTGCATTCCACCTTAAGGATTGGGACCAGTTCCAACACCACACTGGACCCTTGGAATTGAAAATGATGCCCCACCCAGCAGCATTGCCACAGAGTCCTAGAGCGGCCCATTATTCCCTACTTTATGCCTGGGCCCCTTCTTTGCCTTGCTTCTCTTGCTCTTTGGGGCTATCATGAAGTAAACCAGGGATTCCTTGAGCACAAGCAGTGCGACGGCAGGACCACTGCGGATAGAAAGGTTCACAATCTCTCTGATCCCTGAGGTGGCTCTCGTGTGACTAATGGCCAGGGTGTGTTTACAGTGCAGGACAGAGGATGGTCACTTCCTAGCTGGGGCAGAGCAGGACGGCGGGAGGCCTCATGGCACGACTCAGATTGGTGTGGGATTTAAAATTCATGAATTGTTTATTGCTGGAATTTTCCACTTCCAATTTTCAGACCGAGCTTGACCTTGAATAACTGAAACCACAGAAAGTGAAACCACCGACAAGAGGGGATTACTGAACGTGTACCTAGGTAAGGCTTCTGAGTCATTAACAAAAGTTACATTTTATCCGTGCTACTGCATTAATGAGATGGGGAAAATGATAAGAAACTTGGAGAAATTCCTATTCAAAGCAGTGTATCTGGGACATTCGCCCCTCCCATCAGTTAATAGTTTTCAAACTTGCCCATGAGATGCTAGAACTAAACAAACAACTGAATGTTTGGACTCAAGTGTCGCTCTTTGGACGATCGCCCCTGTTTCCTTCTCCGTGGGGAAACAGAATTAATTCCCTTTCAGTGGCCCTATTTAGGCTCAGATTATTACAGCCCTCAAACAAGAGGGCATCTCCTTGTGTTCCACCCTATTTTTCTAACTGACCTCAAATCTCCACTTGACCATCACCACACTTAATTAAATAATGCATTTCACAGGGCCTTCAAAATCCATTTAGCTTAAATAATGCATTGTGGAAGGGCCATCCCTCAATCTCGAAAGCCGATGACCAGAGACAATTTCATGGAGTGGCTGCGGGGCAAATGGGCTTCCTTTAAGCAGCATCTTGTTTGCCACAGGATTACCATAAATAGGTAGGGGAGTTTCTGAAATAGGGTTTATTCAGAACACAGCCAATCTGCTTTCAATTTCTGCATAAAAATAAGGATGTCGGTCAGATAAACCTCTGGGGGATGGTTTCCTTGTTTGGCAATTATTGGTGAGGTCTTGAATGTTTTCCAGACTCGGGTCCTTGATGAACAAGTCAGTCTTTCCTGACGTTTGAAGTGGTATTGTTGTAGAAATCCCCAGATCCTTGGGCCTACAGAACAATAGAAATTCCCCCATGCTAAAGCCTTTCTCAGCTCCGCTGTGCCTGCCCGGACAGGCACGCCTGCTGCTCCTCGGCAAACGCTTGTCCGCTTCCCACAGTGTGCAGCTTGGCCACGCGCTTCAGGTTTGTTTTATGAAAGGGCTTATCCTTTCTATCAGCAAGGGTCTTGGAAGGAACAGACCCAGATTTAAGCCCAGTATCCTGCGCTTGCTCTGTAATGATTATATGGAACATTTCACAGTGCTATCTTAGTACAGTTTTTACTGGTAGAGCAAAATACTAGAGACTGGGTCATTCATGAAGAAAAGAGATTTATTTTGGCCCCCTGTTTTGGAAATTGGAAGTCTAAGATCTGGTGAGCACCCGTGGTGAAGGCAGAAAGCTGGGCAGGTGTGCAGGTGTGGAGGCAATGTGTACCACCCGCCCTTCCCTTAGCTGATCCAGTCCTTCTGTGAGAAAGGACACTTGAAGACACAGTCAACTCTTAGAGGCAATACAGCCACGATGGCTGTCACACTTCAACTTGACCTTCAGAGGGGACAAACCACATCCAACCATCTCAGAGGCCATAATGAAATTAAAATCATTATATAATGTAGTAGGAAGAACAAGAAGCTTCCTTCTCATAGCATTTGAGGCTCCCATTCAAGACCATGCAGTTACAGATTAAGAATCTGTGCTCTTCTGTTCTTTACAGATTCTGAGGTTTATCTTAATTTGATCTTGTGGAGATGAAGACATTGGGATAGGGAGAGTGAGTTAGGTCCTCAATTCATCTGCAGTGGGCTTTGCACCCTGCCAAGAGGATCTTACCCTCCCGCGCCATGGATCCACAGAAGCCCAGCCCAGCCCAAGCCGTCATCACCAGCGCCCTGGCGGGCTGTTTGCAGGCTTGAGCGGGTACACCCAGCTCTGCCCGTTGTCCATTGTAGCATTTTGAAATTTGGGGCATCAAAAGTCCATTGTGGGAGCAAGATACCAGGAAGAAGCAATCAACCATCTCTCAGCAGAAGCGAGAAGGTTTTCCGGGCTGTGTGCTTCATTGGTGGAGGCTCTCCAAGCGTTATTTCTTCTGCATCGCTTTTTCAGACCCCTGCCTTTCTTTCTATAGTGTGACATGCATTGCTGTTTGTCTTAGGATATTTGGCTGCCATTGTATTCCATCATTCGCCTTTTGGTTTTTTTCACTTTTAGTGTGATTTTAGGGGCTTCCATGATGCCACTGGTACCCAGGGTCTGGTAAGGCTCAGCGTCCGCATGCTGCACAAGGTGAGGGCATCCGCTCACAAGGAAGAGGCAGGAGAGGCGATTGGAAGGTAACAGAGACTGAAGGACACCTTCAACTTCTCATCGTAATGGCATCAGGTATCTCATGGGTCATTACAGTGTTGGGAAACCAGAAAACATGTGAAGCAGGAGAGGTTTATTCTGTCTTATGTGAACCTTGTTCACAGTGTGTGTTTTGGACCACGCTGGAAAACACACTTGTCCAAAGAGGTGTCACAGCACAAGTAGAATCCACCAAGCTGTTGCCAACCTTTGGCTTTTTTTACTCTAAAATCGAGGTCCTGGAACTGGAAACATGGGCACAGGGACACACTGTGGGTGACTGGAGAGTTTTGCTTGGGGATGGAGTGGAGAGATGGTCTGGGGAAGTGGAGTGCACGAACAAGGTGAGACAGCAGCCCGGAGCTGTGGCTAGAGCGTCTTTTCTCTACCAGCTTCTGGGTCTAGCTGCTTGGCCGAGAAGGGAAAGGACGCGCTCTGGCCACCTGCGTCTGTCTCAGGGCTCGCCCTTTCTCAGGAGAAAAGCGAGCCATGAGTGGCCGGGGATGTTGCACTGAGTGGATCAACAGTGGCCTTGGGAGTCGTCCCTGCCCACATCCCCACATACGGACAGGCGAGCTGGCTTGCAGAATCACTCTGTACCCCTTGTTATCCCAACTGAAATAAGTCGGCCCCCAGCCAGGGACTGGCTTATTGTACCCACTCTGCAGGCAATGAAAGGCCGAGGGGGAATGACAGTGACCTTTGCAGGGTGCGCACTGTACTTTCTAAAGTTATGAATAGCTCCGCTCCCAGAGGGGCAATTTCTCAAGTTCATCCTTACAGTTAAACTCTTGGTTAAGACGGGAAAGTTATTCTGAGTAATAACTATTTCCTTCCCCTTGTGCCCCTACAATGAAAAAGTGATACTTCCTACTTAGTACTTCGTGTTCAGTAAACACAGCTTTCAGTTCTGGAAAGAAAAATAAACGGCTTTCTAAAGGGCAGTGGGAGTTTTGCTGCCTGTGTTGATCACACGGCCTTTCACTCCTGGGTGGTTTTTCTGGACCTCTGTGAGAATTGTACACCCCAAAGACATGCCAGGGCCTGAACTTTAAAAACCCTAGTGACGTTCCAGGCAAGCTGTGAGAGTTTGCACTGAATCTGAGAGCACATTCAGACTCAAAGGATGAGGTCGCTGTTCCTCGGAACACACAGGGCAATCAGTCCCCGTAGCTGGCCTCACAGTGTTGCTGGAGCTTCAAGCGCCACTGAAGCCAGCTGTGCCTCTGCTTCTCAGTCCTCCCTACACCTGTGAAGAGCTGAGCAGGTGCCCCGGGGGTACACGCTTTTAAAGCCTCCACACACCTCTGGCTGGAGACCTGCTCCATCCCAGCCTCTGGCCTTGCAGCCCGTTCCCATGGTCAAGACGTTGAGTCCCACAATTGCAGAATGGAGCGTGCAGGAAGTAGCTTCACCGCAGGTCTACAGGAAATAAACTATTTTTAGCACTAGCAAGCTTTGCTGGAAGCTGTGGGTCTGCTGGTGGTCACAGAGAAAGGCCCCCCATTTGGGCCTCAGGCTTCCCACAGGAAGAGAAACCTCACCAGCTGGGTAACTCCAGGCTATGTCTCGTCTTCCTCATCTATAAAGCCAAAGGACCAGACGGGATGAGTGCTTCTCAAATTGGAGAGTTCTTAAGAATCATCTAGGCAACATTAAAAATGAGAGCAACTTTCAGAAATTATGATTTTAAAAGCTACACATTGGTGTAGATGCTGATGGCTGTGACCCACTGGCTCTGGGAACAGCCAGGACCAGACAGAAAGCCCTCTGACCCAAGATGCTCTCATGGACCCTCACTGCAATGTTAAATTCGAGGTTGTCTTCTTAGCTCCAGTGTTCCATTTACTATCATACCTATGAAGCTTTTTTAAATTATAGGCTAATTTACAGTCTATCACAATTATATTTCTTTTTTATTATTTTATTGTTTCGGAACAGGGAATCGATCTCAGGGCCTTGTGCTTGCAATGGCGCCATGCCACTGAACTATATCCCCTGCCCCTACAACTGTATTCCAACACAACAGAGAGAGTGATACTCTTACAGGGAGCTTCTCTGGACAGGGGATGGGCATGCAGAAGGAAGAGGCGAGCCACTGCTGCATCGCAGGTCTTCCAGGGAAACTGCTCCCCAGGTCTTCCAGGGAAACTGCTCCCCGGAAGAAGCACACACTCCTTTTCCTCCGCTCCTGTCTCCCTCATCTCCCCTGCTTTATTTTGAGAGTCTGTAGATTAGATACGGCGAAGGCAGGAAGGACAACAACTACCACCAACTGCAAGAGCAGATAGGAGCCTTGGGCTCCTTCGAGGGGTCCTCGAAGCTGATCTCAGAGTGTGGGTGATGGATGTGCACATCCCCTGTTCTTAGCAAGGCCCCTTTCTTTGGCTTTTGGGATCTTTTGCTCATCAGCAGTTTTTGCCTTTTATTGGCAGCATTGAAACGTGGATTAAAAGTCAAGGAAAATCAAATGTACCTGTCACCAGGATCAAGGGGTGGATCCCAGGTTTAATGGCAATGCAGACAGCGTCCCTAGGTGAGGCATGATTGGGACCTTTACATCTGATCATTCAAGCACTTCCAGAAGCACCTGCCCTTCAGATGATATCACAGCTCCTTCCTATCATTCATTCATTCATTCATTCAGCAAATACTGACCAAGACTGTCACCCGGGGAGGAGTGTGGACAGATGTCATGGACTCCGCCCTCCACATGACACTGGTGATCAGGGCCACAAACCAAGAGACCGAGGTGCTCTGGTCTCAGCAGTCAGGAGGAGGCTTCCTGAGGGAGTAAGAATGAGCTGAGATCTGAAGACCATAGGAGAGAACTGGGTGAAGAAGGGGTGGATGAGGGCTCTACAGAGAGAGAACGGCATGTGCAAATCCACCCAGCAAGGAGGAATGGGTGGGGACAGCTGTGGAGAAACAACTTCCCAGTTGGAAATAGAAAATTGTGCACCCTCTTTGGTAAAGGAAGAGGCCGAAGCCATGGCCCGTGAGTGTCACACAGAGACTGGGGATGTTCTTAGAAATGTCTCCTGGACATGCTGCCTGATACATGGTCTAGGACGCTACTTGTTACTGAATTTTGCGATAGGAAATTTAAAGCACATGCTGTTTTATTAAGAAATTTCCATTAAAATTTCCTTTGACTTACACTTCCAAATAATAAACCAAATGCTGCTTAGTTTAATTTTCAAGTTGATGAAGCTTCCTTTCCTGTTGCTAATTTAAGTCACTTAAAGTGAATTTTGATTACTCTGGGATAGGAAGTTTTGTCTTTCTTAATTGAAAACATTTTCGAACCAATAGAACACTGCACTAAATTATTCAGGAAATAGCAAGGCCGGAGCTAAGGAAATCTTTCTTTTCTTAAAATTCCAGCTTTCAAAGGATTCATTTATCCAAACTCAGAACAACCTTACTGAAAAGAGTTATTGAAATCTCAGTTAGTCACAAATGACTTATCTCTGCTAATTAAAAATCTTTCTGGCTTCTTGGTAACTGTGCACCATCCCAATAATAATTGTGTTCTATCTTTACACAGGGGCTCGCATATCACTTCCACCAGTTTTATCTTGTTTAAACGTTCCAGGATCCTATAACCGGTGGATGGTGAGGAGAGGGTGGTCTCTGGACATAAGATTACTTTGTATTTTTAAACCACAAAGTGGGTACTCAAGTTTTCCTTAGAGAAAAGGAAAACTTGAATGTAAGATACTAACTAAAGGAGGAATATCTGTGTCAATCAGGAGAAGGAAATCAAGAGTCTTTACGAGGGCCGACCAGCTCAGGATTAAAGAATGTAGCACCTGCCTAGTTCTCCAGGTCAATTTCTTGTCTCTCTTTCTCTCATACACTCAGTCCCTGCTCAAGACACACACAAAGCTGACTCCTGCCCCAGGGTCTTTGTACTTGCTGCTCCATCTGCCTGGAATGCTGACTTCCTGCTGGTACTCTCGTAGCTCTTGCCCTGGCTTCTTTAGGTATTTCTCAAATGCATCTTCTGAGAAGATGTCCCTCACCTGCTAAAAAGTACCCTCATCACCTCCCTCGTCACCTTTCCTCTCCTTCCCTGCTTTACTTTTTTAATAACACTTATCACCAGTTGATGAATTATACATATGAATTATAACATAGAGATTAAGTTACACTGTGCAACAGATGCACAGCATCTTTGTCATCTTGAGCTGCCATAATCATAATGATAGATTGGAAAAGAAATATTAATAGAATACCATCTTTTAATTATTTTTAAAAGTGAAAACATATACCTGCACTTTAATCTATTACAGTAATAAAAATAACGTTCTAGTTTCTGTTTTCGAGCCTTAGTTTCTACAAATTCATAGATAGCTTTATCAAAATGGCAGTATTAGCAAGACTTGTGAGTCTATCTTTAGTCATAGAAGAATAATTTTTATTAATTATGTTTATGAAAAGTTTTCTTTCTCAAGAAACAAGAGTGTATAGATAGGTGAGTCCTTAAACCTGAGAATAAATTTGGCAATTAATCACAAACACTCCATAGCAGAATAAATTCTGAAATTTCAAAGGCAAATACAAACTCCAAGTGGTCATATAGAATGTCAGGATAGAAATAATTTAATTTCTGTTTCTTCATTTTTACAATCCCTGTGCTATTTTTCTTTAATTCAAATCTAGTGTCCAAGTCCATATGAATTTACTTTCAAAAAGAATATGGGTAGATAAATTGGTGTGTATTGGGGCTACTTACAAGAAATGAGTTCTCCAAATTAACTTCTATGTGGAGTAAATTATCTATTCAAGAGTAAGTAATAGAAATGTGCTCATTTCAAAGTTTGCGTATACATTACTCAACTCACAGTTACTTTGGCAGGTGATTAGAACTTAGCCTACAAAAAAGAAAAGATTTTGTTCAGGGAGAAGCATATCATTGCTGGCCACCCCATGATGAGGACGATAAGGAAAAGCAAATCGCCTTTCCATATCACTGTCGTTTAAAATTTCTCCACAGAGGAGGCACACGCACTCTTAGAGCCTGCATCTGAGGCCAGCCTCTGCCATGGCTCCTCCCTGGGTCATCGATGTTTATAGAAAATAATCATAACCCGTAGAGAAGCGGGGGTGGGTGGTGAGAGGTGGGAAATAAAGGACCCAGGGCCAGGCAGGGAGCAGCCAGTGGGAGCAGCTTCGTACAGCTCGACCATCCGTACTTCGCTCCTGCCCTGTGAATCGTCAATAGTCGTGTGCGAGCTGTAGCCAGGGTACTGCTAGCCAAGGGCCTTTAAGTCAACACATAAATGAGAGTAACTGTAATGGAAAACGGTGGGTAAAGGGTATAAATGCAAAATGCTGGAAAGAAGTCTCAAACAACTAGCCAATAAATGCAATATTTAAGATCACTGGTAATCAAGAAATGCAAAACAAATCTACAGTAGGATGTCATTCTTTGAGATTAGATTTGAAAAAATTAAAAGGCAGTCTGATACCCTTGGATGGCTGCGTGAATGGGGACAATGCTTAGAAGATCTTAAGTGATTTCTTCTACTCTATCTTTGTGTTATGGTTTACGCTGAAATTGTCCCCCAGTTGCTTCATGTATTGGGAAGGTGACTGGATTAGAGGGCACCGCAGCTGACTCACTGTTAGATGGCAGGGCCTGGTTGGAGGTGGGTCACTGGGGGTATAACCTGGAAAATATATTCTTGTCCTTGACTTCTCCCTTCTCTCTCTGTTTTCTGGCTTCCATAGGTTGAGTACTTTTTCTCTGCCACGACTAAGCCATTTCTGCTATGGAGCTGACCGATCAATGAGTGAACCCATGAGGAGAAACAGACTTCTCTTGTTTTAAGTTTTGTGTGTTAAATATTTTGTCCTGGTACAATAAGAAGGTGACTAATACAAAAATTGGTACTGAGAGTGGGGTTGGTGCTGTGACAGTGCCTGACCATGTGGTTTAGAAGCCTTTGCAGGTGGTTTCAGGAGGACTTTTGAAAGCATTAAATATGCCGGCTAGAGAAGTTAGATATAGCTATAGATCAAGTTTGAGGGAAAATTCTGGTTGGAGCTCAGAAGACCAGAATGCCAATAGAAATGCAGAAAATAAAGGGCAGACTCAAAAGGCCTCTGTTGGGCACAAGGACTCTACCAGCAGTTGGACTAGAGGCCATGCATGTTATGTCCTAGCAGAAAATTTTTCTCCCTTTTGCCCATGTTCAGAGACTTTGTGATTAAAGACAGTGGATGAATTAATCTGATGGAGGAAATTTCAAAGCAGCCCGGTGTTCAGGCTGTGGCTTGGGTACTGTTGGCTGCTTTTAGTCAGATCTACAATAAAAATCAAGGGCAAAAAGCAGATATGAAAAGTTTGCAGTTTCATCCACAAGGAAGTTACTGTAAAGTTAGGGCAAAGGAGAGTATGGTTACTGAAAAAATTAGCCAAGATGTTTGCATCAGGAGAATAAAAAAGATAGCTTTAAGGCACTTCGGAATTCAGAAAGACTCTATCATTTCCAACCTTGAAGGTACAAAACTATAAAGTTTTCATTTAAGAGGGCTCCCTTGGCCCTTGCTTGACAAGGACTGCCTCGGGAATTGCTTCCCTGGGATTTGTTTCCAGTGCTCAACTATCCAGGCATTCGGAGGTTCCTTTAGCCATGATTTAAGAGGATGAGACTACTGCTTAAGCTCGCAGCAGACCATGGCCTCATGGCATACAATGCAAGAGGCTTCCACCCAGATTTCAGAAGGGACCCCAGCAGTGTACCCTGAGAAGGCAATATATGAAACTGTGAGAGTGAAGTCCTAATGCACCTTTTGCAGACCAGGGTTGGAATTTTATGGTTTATATCTAAAATGTCCCCCAAGAGTCTCATGTGTATGGAAGGTAATTGGATCATGGGGTCACTATTTCTCACTTGCTGTTAGGGTACGGGGCCTGGTTGGAGATGAGTGGCGGGATGTGACCCAGAAAGTGTATTCTTGTCCCCAGCATCTCCCTTCTTTCTCTGCTTTCTGAATGCCATGAGTTGAACATGCACCTTTTCTTCCTCCAGGCCAGTGATACAAATGTTTTAGAGCTTTCAGTGATACAAACAGTCATAGTGATACCTGACTTAGTTACTTTTCTCTCCTTGCTGAGACAAGATACCTGACACCCAAAGTTAAGGAAGGAAAAGTTTATTTAGCTCACAGTTTGTGGAGGTTTCAGTCCATAATCAGCTGGCTCCAGGGCAGAGTGGCACATGGCAGAGGGCAACAGTTCATGGTGGCAGAAAACAGCACAAGCAATAAGAGCAAAAGGGGAGGAGCAAGGAGAGAAGACTCTTTCTGTCCCTTCTATTGTATGCAGGCCACACCCACTGGGGTGTAGCACTCACACCAATAATTCCGGCATTGGACTGTGAGTCATTCACAAACTCTACAAGCCTGAATCCCTGACTGCATGAGGCTTTGGGGGGACATCCAGACTCAAACCATAACACACATGAAACACTACCTTTTTCCTATTGATTTGTAAGAATTCTTTATATATTCTGGGGATAAATCTTTTGTTGGGTAAATGAATCACAAATATTTTCCCTCATTCTATACATTCCTCTCCCACACCCACACCACACCACACACTGGGGTTGTACCCAGGGCCTTTGTATTGAGCTACATCCCCAGCTTTTTAATTTGCTTTTTATTTTATTTTATTTTATTTTTATTTTAAGTTAGAGGGTTACTAAGTTTTCCAGACTGAGCACTCAATTCTGTTCCAGACTTTCAAGTAGCTGGGATTAAAGGCCAGTACCACCATGTTTATTCCCAAATAAAGATATTTCATATAATACTGTGAGCTTTACACCTTTAAAATCAAATTACTGTAGTATAATAAAAGGTCTCTTCTAAAGCTTTTATCCAGTGAGATCATGAGTTAATCGATTAATAACACTTTACAAGCAACTGTGAAAATGATGATTCTTTTTAAAATTTAAAATATTTGAACATGAGTTCAATAGTCTTTTGATGCAGGACCAGGATCTTTTCTTCCAGTCTGTTCTAATGACTGGAGTTCTTTTTTATTTTCCATGAATAAATCCTACCCTTCCCTGATTACTGAACTATCTTTGAAGTGGATACAAAATTTAAAACAGCTCCAAAACAATCTGAGCGCAGAAAATGAGATTTGTAAAATTTAAGGTTTTTCTAACCTTTTATAGTTATCCCATCCTGACACATACAATTTTTAAAATTTTATTTTCAAATTTTCACACAGTAAAGTTGAAATTTTTGTTTAGTTTTAATACATGCACAGGTTGATATAACTACTCCTGTAATCAGGGTACAGAACAGTTCCACACTCCCACCCCAAATTCTCACATTTGATCCTTTTACAGTAACTTTCTCCCCTGCACATAACTCCTGGCAACCACTGATGGGATATCTATTGTGATAGATTTGTCTTTTTAAGATTACCGCATAATGGAATCATGGAATATGTGACTTTTTAAGCTTGTCTTCTTTCACTTAGCATAATGTCTCTGAGACTCATCCAAGATATTGCATGTATTAGTAACTCATTTCTTTTTGATTGCTGGGCAACATTTCAATGTATGACTGCATCGCAATTTGTGTAGCTTTTTACCTGTTGAAGGGCATTTCCAGTTTTGGCTAATGGGAGTAGAGCTGTTATAAATATTTGTGTTTAGGTTTTTTGTGTGAATGTAGGTTTTCATTCCTCTAGGGTAGATACCTAGAAGTGGAATTGTTTGATAATATATTAAGTATATATTTAACATTATAGAAAATTCCCAAACTGATTTCCTGGGTGCATTCCCATTGCTAATACATTAAAGTTCTTGTTGTACAGACTCACACCAACACTTGGAATTGTCAGGATTTCATATTTTTACTATTCTAATAGATGTGTAGTATACTTCTTTATAGTTTAAGTTTGTGTTTCCCTAATTGTTAATGAAATTGCACATATTTTCATGTGCTTGTTGATCATCCTTATAGTTTCTTTGATGAGGTTTGTCTTTTACCTATGCATTAATTGGATTGCTATTTTCTTGTTGTTCAACTGGGGAGTTCTTTATCTATTCTGAATAAAGTCTTTTGTCAATATATGGTTTGAAAGCATTTTCTCTCACACTGCAGTTTATCTTTTCATCCTTTTAACAATGTTTATTTGCAGAGTGAATGTTTTCAATTTCTCACAAAATATAATTTGTCTGTGTTTTCTTTCATGAGCACACTTTTGATGTCATGTCTATGAATTCTTTTTCTCCAAGCTCACAAAGATTTTCTATGTTTTCTCCTAAAAACTTTGTAGTTTAACATTTTATATTTAGATCTTTGAGCCACTTTGAGCTATTTTTTTTGTATGCAGTGTAGGGCTCATTGGTTAAAATTCATAGTTCTGCATATGAATGTCCAATTGTTGTAACACTGTTCTTCCTTCATTGAATTCTCTTTATATGTTTGCCAAAAATCCGTTGGCCATATTTGTGTGGGCTGATTTCCAGACTATTCTGCTCAATGGATCTGTCCCTTTGTCAATATCATATGGTCTTGATTACTGTAGGAGTGTGACTAATGCAACTTTTTTCTTCCCTTTTGAAATTGCTTCAGCTAGCCTAATTACTTTGCCTTTCCACCTGAAATTTAGAATCAGCTTGTCAATGTAGTATACAGCTTAAAATTTGGTGGGAACTGCACTATATCCATAGAGCTACAGCAGAAAAATCAATACTTCTGCCATGTTGTATCTCCCAATCAATGAATATGGAGCATGTCTCCTTTTACTTACATCTTGATTTCTTTTATCTGTGTTTTGTAGTTTTCAGTGTACAGATCCTATACATGTTTTGTTATATTTATACTTTAACATTTCATATTTTGTGAGCTACTGTCAGTGTTATTATAAAGAACTGATCTCAAATTATAGGCTGCTGGTGTGTAGAAATGATTGAATTTTGCCCACACTTATTTTTAAATGAAAATATTTTGAGCAACTGGCTTTTATAAAATATTTCCAAAATATTTTACTTCATAGTCATGCATATAAAAACTTTTAACACAGAGATTTTACTTGCTTGTGTAATATCTAATTAAATAGTGTAATCATTATAGTATGAAAAGTGGGATAAACAAGTTTGGGAACAAACCAACTCTTGGGAAGCATACAAATCAACCAGCAAAAGTAGAGGTATGCCAGTGTACAAGGTGTGACAGAAAATTACAGTGAATATTTGCTTTTTAAAAAATGTATTATGATAAAGGCACAGGGACAGCAATCACTAACTACTTCTCCCCACTTTGAACATAACTACTTACTGGTTCTTGCCATTTTTTGAAGTAGGTCTGGAAGTCCTCTTTTGTGAGTGTCATTACTTGTGCTGTTGTGGCTGCCTCAATGTCCAGAATCCATTCAATGTTCTGAATCCATTCAAAATATTTACCTTTCATGGTAATTTTGACTTAGGGAAAGAGATCTGGCACTAAGGTGAGTAAGGACACATTGCAAGTTTTTTTTTGAGACCAGCTTTATGTTAGATGGCACTCAGCAGCAGCATTCACTATATTTTTCTTAATCACACCTCATAAGGATATACATGAAAAATGACTTCTTCACAGCAAAAGAAGCAACCAACAGTGAAGAGACAACCTACAGAAAAGGAAAAAAATTGCCAGTTAATCCTCAAACAGAGGACTAAAATGTACAGTATGTAACTCAAAAAAGCAGACTCCTCAAATTAAAAGAGCCAATCAAAAATAGGCATCTGAAATGTATGGACACTTCTCAAGAAGTACAGATGGCCAATAAATGCATGAAACATTTTGAACACCTCTGACCATTAGACAAATGCAAATTAAAACAGCATGGAGATTCCATCTTACTCCAAAAAGAATGACTGTCATCAAGAAATCAAAAGGTAATAAATCCTGGAGAAGGGTGAAAAAGGAATCCTCTACACTTCTAGTAAAAATGCAAACTAGTACACCCACTATGGAAATCAGTGTGGAGAGTCCTCAAAAAACTAAAAGTAGAAATTTCATTAGGCCACCTATTTCCCTTCTAGACGTCTTCTCAAAAGAGTTAGCATAATACAGTGACACATGCAAAGCCTTGTTTGTAGCAGCACATTTATAATAGCTAAACCATGGAAGTGGTCTATGTGTCCATCACAGAGGAATGGATAAAGAAAATGTGGTATTTACACACAGCACAGTACTACTCTGCCATAAACAGGCACAAACTTGAGTCATTCACAGGGAAATGGATGCACTGTGAGACCATAAAGCTAAGTGAATTAAATCAGGCACAAAAATTTAAATATCACAATGTTTCTCTCATGTGAGAAACCCAAAATATATATAAAGGGCAAAATAAAAGATGGACCATAGGAAATAGGGAGTTAGATCTCTGGCAAATGTGAGGTGAACTAAGAGAAGTTAGGAGTGGGGAAGAAAGAGGAAGGGGTAAAAAAGAATATATGTTATGTACATCTACTGACTGCCACAATGAAAGTATTCATTATGCATCACAAACATGTACTAATAAAAAAGGAAGGAATGAGTAAGATAAAATAGGTGTGTTGGAAGCAAGAAGGAATATTTTGAGAGAGATTAATGACAATGTGCCTTTTATATAACATATTTTTAAAAATTTAACCATTCACTGTACATTGGTTCACACACTGTGTTACAGCCCTCTGCTGTGGTACTTGCAAGGAGTCAGTAAACCCAGTAGATGGAGTAAAGGGAGAGTCAGGTAATCTGGAGTTAGGTGGTTACTTCAGAGATCACCTTCTGAAAGAGCTACTGTCTTGGTTACCTTTCTCTCATTGCTGAGACAAAATACATGACCTCCAAAATTAGAGAAAAAAAGGTTTATTTAGTTTACAGTTTTTGAAGGTTTCAGTCTATATTCAGCTGGCTCCAAAGCAGGGTGGTGTGGCTGAGGGACAGCCATTCATGGTAGCCACAAACGACAAGAGCCAAAGGGCAAAAGAGGGGAAAGCGCGCCCCCTTCCCTCCCTTATATTGTATGCAGCCCTCCCACTGCCGATCCCAGCACTAGACCACAAACCAATCACAAACGCTAGACTCAGCTGCCTCCATGACTGCACGAGGCTTGTGGGCCTATCCAAACAAAAACCATAACAGCTACTTAAAAGATAGAAGCGTGACATAGGAAAGCCCAGTTTCTGCAATTGTATTTAAACATAAAACTAATGATATGTTTTCAGAACATAAAAATACACATTTTACCACAATTTGCTGAAGGAGTGTGTATAAAAGAAGAAAGAAAAAGAGCTATTATGACCAGTTTTTGAAGAATATTTAATAACAGTGGAAGATATCTTAATTGTAGTCATAAGTGAAAAACTCAGGACACAAAATGTTATCTACAGTGTAATGCCAAATATGTAAAAAAGTATATTTATTTATACAGAAAAGTTAAAAATGCATCAAAAGGTTTATAATAATTATCTATGTCTATTGGGATTATGGTTGGCTTTTACTTGCTTCTTTTTACTTTTTGTGCAATTGTTACAATGGTCATGTACATTGAGAAGAACAGTTACAGTCAGAATAACCGTTCTTTTTAAAGGAGGAATTTTCCCCAAATTTATTTGCCTCATTCAAATATCAGACAATACCTTCACTGTTCTCTTGGGTTGTGATAGAAAAAATATTACAGGGTTTTGGCATTTCCTACCTATTTCCTATTCCTTTTAAGGGAAGAAGCAAGCTGCAGGTAGTTTCCAACACTCGGTAAGTTACATTCATGACTATGACAGCTGTAATTACACAACCTTTCCAAAGCTATTTACTTAATAGAATCATTACTATAGAGATTTTAAGATAAAGGTCAGGGCCAACATCGTGTTTGTGCCCCACATAGCCAACCAGTTCTTCATTATAGTGGAGGTCATAAGCCCCAAGTGGTGCATCAAATCAGAAACCATTACATGCAGCGATTTCACTCTTTTTCCTCATTTTCCTGTATGGGCTAACCTTAGAGTTTGCTTACAGATGTCACAGCTCATGTAGAATTCCAGGTCCATAGAAAGAGTATTTAAAAAAGAGCTGCAAAACATCATCATTTCTAAGGCAATTCTCTCTCTCTCTCATGATGAGTAGCTCTTTCCCTTGAATAAGTGGCTCATGGCCGTCCATGGATCATAAACTTTCAGTGAGCAGCTGTAGATGTTAACATTTCCCTAAATTCTTCCATCACTAAATCTGTCCCCTCCCTCAAGTTTGTCACCTGCTGCATCGACTGAGTATCAGGAAGGTCCTTTGTGATGCTCTCCGCTGGTGATCCTAGTTCACACCTCCTTCTTTTCTCATCTTTGCTACCCTGGTGTCCTCCAAACTGGTCTCCCTGACTCCATCACCCATGCCAACATACCGAGGTATTTTCCTGAAAACAGACCTAACCATGACCTCCCGCACATGGAGTTTATTCTCGATGACGTCCTTAGCTTTCTGTGGCTAGAGAGGATGTGATGATGCTCTATCAGTTTACAATGTCACACCCATGCAGAAACTGTCACGGGACAAGAGGACAGTTTCATCCACTAAGAGCTATTTATTCTTTGTTCCAGAGTAATGAGAGCCTGCCAGTTCTATATTTCAAAGGGAAGGGAAAAGTTAAAAAAAATGTGAGAAAAGGAAAAAATGAAAACAAAGCTTTTGTAAATGGGGAGGAGAGGAAGGGTTGAAGGGAGGGTAGAGAAATGGGACAAAATAGACTCAAGTTATATCATGTACGGTACAGGTACCGATTCTCTATGATGAATGTGATCATTATGTATAAAATGTACAATAAAATCTGACTGAAGAAAATAAAAGCTTTGCAAATAAGGAGGGGAAGAGGGATTGAAGTGAGGGGCTGGGAAGGGAAAAAAAGGAATCATTACATCATGTACAGGTACAAATTCCCTATAATGAATGTGATCATTATATATATCTAAATTGTACCAATAAACTTAATAATAAAAAAAAAAAGAGAGAGGGACCGATTTCAGGGAGTCTCTGTGTACTACCTCTCCAAAGACCACTTTCCTTGGGACAAGCCCATCAATCCAGCGAAGTGTAGTGGTGTCGGCCACATTGGTAAATGTGCCACGGTGCCCCAGGACCTGCGCTGGCAAGTATAACTGGAGAAAGGTAAGCTGTGGGGAGGTCGGCAGGAGAGAGGACGGCTTCATAGTAGCTCTCAGACTTCCCTGCACATCAGAATCACTTGGGGAGCTTTGAGAAATCCCCAGGCCCAGGTCCACACAACCCTATTAAATCAAAGGCTTTGAGCTAGGACCAGATATTTACATTCTTCTTCACCCCAAAATGATGGCGATGTGCCGCGGATTTCAGAGCCAGCATCTCAGAAGATTTAGGTTTCCCGGGAAGTTCCCAGATGGAAACTGAATACTGATCCCTTCACTTTCTTATCTAAAAATTGCAGGTGGTCATTGTTTCGGGCTAAGCTTTTACAGTGGGTCCCCAACTGAGCAGGTGCATTAGTCAACATTTTATTACTATAAAAAGTACTGGAGGCAGTCAATTTATAAAGAGAAAAGGTATATTTTGGTTTCAGTCCACAATCAGTCCCATTGCTTTGGGTCTGGGGTGAGGTAGCCATGACAGAAGACAAAATTGCTCACCATGCCAGGAACCAAAGAGAAAAGAAGAAGGGGCCAGGACCCCACAGCTCCCCTCAAAGCCATGTCCTAGTGACCTAGGGACCTTGTCCCGTGCCCATCCTGGGAGCCAAACTTTCACACATGGGTCTTTGGGGAAGATTCAACACCCAAACTATAGTATGATGCTAAACGTGAAATCTAAATCCCTCTTGCTAAGGTTCCACATCTGGTTATCTGACCTTCCAAGAAATCATGGTTAGAGAGACAACAGTCAAAGTTTTCAGACAGGTCAGTTGCAATTAGGATGATAATGAAATTCCTTTTGCTTTAGTCCTTTCAAAAAAATAAATACAAAGGTAACCTGAGACAATCTAAACAGTCAGTCAGTTTTCTACTTTCTCTCTCCCTGTCTCCACCTTCCAGGAAAGTTAATTTAGAAAAGCCCCACAGAAACTGTTGTTTCTGTCTTCAGTCTTTCCTGTCTATAAAACCAAACCTCTCCACCTCATTGGAACACTTACATAATGAAATATCAAGGCTAGAATTAAAATTAAAGTCAATGAAGATTTGGGAACTAACTATTGTGATTTTTGTCCTCTGATCACCCTAGAGGGTGGGACACATATTTGTCCTAGATCTTTCAGTAATTTTTCAATAAAGTTTCTCAGCTGACTTCTTTTTCACATCCATCTTTTCGACACCAATTACCTGTTTAGAAATCTGCTCTTAAACAGGATGCTGTGAAGCAAGGCCAGCTTGCCCCGGTACCCATGTCAACCAGGTGAGCAGGGACAATAGAGGGTAGGCTGTCTTCGGGGTCCTTTCTTCCTTAGGTCCCTGGCACTCAGTCTCCAGTTCCCTGAGGCTCCCCTCCACCATCTCTGACCACTTCTTGCTGGCTGCTTTCCAGACATGGCTGCCTGCCTCAGTACCCCTACTTCCTGCTAGGCGTCTCCTGGGGTAGTGTGGTGAGACAGGGAGGGAGAGTGAGAATGGAAAAAGCAGAATTGCCAGCAACTCCAAATCCTTTTCCAAGAACTGGCCTCATGTCTACACAGCAGCTGAGGTGCAGGGGCGAGGGTGTGGGCAGTGGGGATTAGCTTCCTTCCTGTTTCAGCACCTCCAGCCCTGCTGGAGGCTGCAAAGCAGAACTTGGTCTGTCCTCACCAGAGAACATGGACCAGCAGGAAACACTGCCTACCAGGAACGCATTAATCACATTAGCTTGGAAAGCTATCATCCCGGGTTCAAAGTCCCATCTGTGAATGCACCCTGTCCAGTCAATGCATTCAGACAGTGCTGCTGCCTGCAAGAGCCCAGGCTTTGATGCCGGAAGACCAGTTTCTGTAGCTCACTGCCCCTGAGGGAATACACACATCATCGCAGGCACGGTACTCATGCACACACACACGCACACAGAGGCCCGGTGTAATCAGGCAAGTTTAATTCACTTTGGCTAGATTAAAGCCGAGCTTCTGAGTACATCAAATGTTAGATTTCTGGGCCAACACTGACACTGGAGGTAGAATCTTAGAGGAGGGCAGGCATTTGATCCCACAATCATCATGTTTTCTGGTGAGGAAATAATTTTCTTGGTTTTTCTTTTTGTTGTTTGTTTTCCTTCAGTTCTTGAGCGTGAGCTCCTAGGGGTGCTTGAAGCATCTTTTGTTCTAATACTGTGGTCTCTGACCTAATTCCTGGCACAGAGCTCCTAAACCCTTGGAGTTTCCTGGGTGATAGGAGCATCTTTTGTTCTAATGAGATAGTTCTTGGTGAGGCTCCAGACAGGAGTGGGGCAGCAGAAGGACCAAGCCTAGATTAGAAGCTTGGAACTTTGACCACCCTGCCTCTACCACCCTTCATCCTTTGGGGCTGTCAGAAGGGCAGGAGATTGAGTTAAAAACCCATCATGCCTATGTGGTGAACTTTCCATAAAAATTCCTAAAGCATAGGGTTTGAACAGCTTCTGAGCTGCTGAACACTCATGCTCTGGGGGCGGGGGCGCACCCCAACTCCACGGGGTCAGGAGTTCCTGAGTGCAGATCCTTCCACACCTCACTGCACAGGTCTTCAGCTGGTTGCTCTGTGTCCTTTGCCATACCCTCTATTAGTATGCTAAACCAGTGACTATTAGTGCCTGCCTGACTTCTGAGAGCTTTTCTAACAAAGGCTCCTGAGGGAGAGCCCATGGGAACCACAGATCTGTAACCAAGTCAGAAGTGGTGGGTAACCTAGGGACTGGTGTCCTCAGGGACTGAGCCCTTAACCTGTGTGTGTGCGAATCCCAGGCAAATAGTACCAAAGTTTATTTGGATTATAAATAATTGGTGTCTGCAGAGAATTGGAGAAGTGGCTGGTATGGAAAGCCCACACACTTGATCAAAGAAGTACTCTGTCTTGAATATGATAATAGGGAAGGAAACAAGTTTTGCTTCTAGGCTGACAACTGATGAATTATCTTTCTTAAAAAGAATAAAATGACATTGAAGTCAGCATTCAATGCGAAAATCACTTTCTGAGCCAAGATTTTTGGCATCATTAAAATGGTACAGCCTGTAGGCAGTGGGCAATGGGGGTGGGTGTCCCTTGGGACAATTCTGGATGATGGTGTCAAGGAATTCTTTGTCTTAGAGCCATTGTGGGCAGAAGACATTGACTCCCTACAGACTGAGCAGGAGCAGCCCCTCCACAAGAAGCAAACACTGAGTGGACCTCAAGAAAAGTGGCGCTGAAAGCTTTTAGACCACATCAAAGCAGGGACAGCATGGACCCACCTGGAAAGGCCCTTCCAGTTGGAGCCTCCCTCTGTGTTTTAGTGCTGTGTAACAGTTTCATGAGGATGAGAGGGCTTTTTGTCCATAGGAGATGCTAAAAATATACTCGTGGGAAGAAAGAAGAAAGGGAGAAAAGAAAGAAGTGATAAAAAGGGATAATTCAAAGCTCTTGGAGTAAAAAAAATATTGTTCAGCTCAATGCTCAACAAAGAGATGAAACAGAATATCTATGATGTGGGCCAACGATGCAAGAGTCAATTGACAAATGCTCCTGGCTCTTCATCTCAAATCGTGTCACCCCGCGTGAGCAATTTAACACTGCTAAGTGTCAGGGTCTTCATCTATAAACTTAGACTTCATTCGCAGGAATGAGGATGAATGAAACGAAGCTCATGTCAGTTTGCAGTAAGTCTAGCAGCAAACACCGTGTCACGCCACAGCCCACACCCTCTTCCGAGCCCTTCCTGTAGATGATCTCCTGCAGTTTTCCCATTAATCCTGCAAAGTAAATTCCATCACCACTGGAAGGAGGAGATTGAGGCACAGACACTCAGCTAACCCCGTAGAGGGCATAGTCTGACTTGAACCCAGGTTGGCCTGGGCCCTGGGCTTCTGTTGGGTTCCTCCTTTCTTTACCATCGTATTTTGCAATGGCCCCTCTTTTTTTTTTTCCTTTGATCTTTTTGAAACAGGGTTTCACTGTGCAGTTCAGGCTGGCCTTCAACTCACTTTGTAGCCATAGTTGGCCTCAAACTCGCAGCAATCCTCCTGCCTCAGCCTCCCAAGTGCTGGGATTACAGGTGTGCCCACTAGGCTGGGCATAATGGCCTCTCTCTTGACTCTTTTACAGACAAGATGCTAATTCTGACCTTGTTTAAGATTTCAAGTCACACCTAAAGGAAGTTTGGCTGGCTAACCTAGGCTCTGGCAATCTGGGAATTATCAGGGGATCTGACGTATCCGGCCTCAGCTCATCATCAACTGACATAATTGAGAGATACCCAGACCATGTCATCCAAGCTCAAAAAATATAAACACTAATCACACATATATTTCAAAGTCCAAACTTTGCATTAGTAAAACATGTATAACAGGACAATGGCAACTTTCCAAGAACAAATAAAATTATTAGTGGGGGAAATTTTCTCTTCTGGGTCACTTCATTTAACTCTTCAAGGAAGAAGAATCTATAAAAGTGACTTCTGTGGTGCTATTCAACAGCTGGGCGCGAGTGCATTTTAAACCAGTGTTTAAAAACAACCCCACAGGGTGGGAACTGATGCAATCCTAAGCGGGGAGAAACCTGGAGGCAGTGCCTGTTCCTCTGGGCTTGGAACAGTGGGTTGATCCTGTCTGCCCTGGTTAGTTCCCCAGTGTTAGGATATTATGCAAGTGGATAGGTGCCGTGTGACCCGGGAGGGAAGATGGTTCACTGGAAATGGTTCAGTAATCGTAGCTTCTTCCCGAGGCCTGAGAATGACGTTTTGACATTTGAGGGTTTTCTTCCAACTGGGCTGAGGTGAGTGGAGTCTGGGCCTGTTTGGGAATACCATCCGGCCCATTATTTTCAGAGTACCTACCTCACCCCACCTCCCTCCAGTGATAATGGAAGTTTAATACACGTTAAGTTTTAGGGTGATAAAAATAAGAACTTGAAATACATCTGCAGAACGCACTCTATTCCTGGTGGCTGGTAATTTGGGTTCACGCAGATTCTGATGAGAATAATTAACAGTGAATAGTTCATCCATTCCCGGCGGAGTATTTGTTTATCAGATGTGCCACCAAAGACATCCAATCCCACAGGGGTTTGTGGCTTTTTCCATTCCTCTTTCTCATACACACACATCCACTTAAAAATTCAGATTATCACTTTTTTTTTTTTTTGCCATTTTCTTGCTGTTCCCTTACAACCTTCATAAAACAGTTTATTAGGTCGAATTTCTCTGGAATCAGTGTCGAGCTGAGAATTGTCTTGCACATGAATCACCATAATGTGTCTCAGTGTTTACGTAGCAATGAAGATTATCGAGACAAATGGCGAGGAGCCAGCTCCCCTCTTTATTCATCACGGAGTCGTTCGGCCTTGTGATAGCTCATGCTGAGAGATTTATTGGTAATCATTGCAGCGGATATGTTGTCGTGAAGGCAGCAAAAACTTTCAGGAATTGAGGTACCTCTGACCCAGAGGGAAATAGGATTACTGTGATCCCGAATTTATGAAAGAAATGCAAAAGACTCATAAGTATTTAAAAACCAGTATCAGTACGTGTGGGTTACCTCAACCACAGTGCAGGTTTTCTTCCACTGCACATGTCCAGTGAGCTCTACACTAATTATGTTTTGTTTCACAGGGGGAGAAATGTGTGTGATGGGAGCTGGGGTCTTGTATGTGTGTATCTTAAGAAAATGTGTCAGGCTTTCTTTTTTTCTTTTTCTTTTTTTTCTCAACCTAATAAATCCGAGGTATGTGCACACACATTACACATCCTTGCTGCTTTCAAAGCAAATTTTATTTTCATTTCTGCGATCAATCCAAAGACTTGTAAAAAAAATGAACATGAAGACTCTTGAGTTTCAGGAAAGGTTTTTGAGTTTGAGGAAAGGTCATTATTGTCGTTTTGCTGTTTGAACACTGATGTCAGAACACTGAGAGAGGAACTGAGAAGCGCTTGTTAACTGAGAAGACGAGAGGTTGACAGATGTCTGGCTCAGCGTCCTGACACAGGCCGTTCCATCTCCAGACGTATTTTTTACAGCAGACCTGTGGAGGCACGGACTTATTCTTGGCCTATCCTCTAAATGTACAATTAATAGAACTCTATTAGTGGTCCACTACATGACACTAATGGACAAGCTGGGAATTTGGTGTGTAATTTTTGTGGGCCACAGTGAATGATTTGTGACAAGAGGCTGTTGCATTGAAAGAAAAAGTGCCAAAAAAAAAAAAAAAGTCCCAAAACAATGAATGGGATAAAAGTACTTTGGTTTCCAGTTTAAAATTTGAAAAGCACCTCTTGAGCTCTTTCTCTGTCTCCCTTTCTATAATCTCACAAACGAACAAGCAAATAAAGACCCACAGGTTGGGGGTAGAGGCACAGAGCAGAAGGACTCCAGTGGAGCAGCCACAGACTGCCAGGGGATGGAAAGCGTGCACTTTGCACTGTCCACTAAAGCTGCCATTGAGCAGTGGACCAGAGGCTGAGCCAGTGCTTGCCCATTTCAGAGTTCACGTACTCGGCTGGCTGTGTGTTCCTTTGCAGGAAGCATCCTGGGTAGGGAAGTGACTTCGTCAAGTGCTCAATCTTGAAGCCCATTTGCGAAACAATCCGAAAGGCGATGGGCAAATCCACTTTGTCTGAAAGGCTTCTCCTACACGGCAGGTTGCAAAGACCCTACTGGGAGGTATTTCCCATCATCCGATGATGATTTCACACTCCTTTCTCAGAGAGTAAACATTGTCAGTAAAGTTCACTACTTCCAACTACATCACCATGGAAAGAGCACTGCTAGCCCCGAGCACAGATGTGAGTGTGGCAAGAACAGAGTTCTAACTCAGCTCTGACACTGACTCATGCTGACACCTGCCCATTCCTTACTGTCCTTGGCCTTATTTTCCCAACGGTAGGAGGAGAAGCCTGGATTGGAAGAGCTGGAAGTTCTGCTCTTGCTCTGAGCTTCTAGCATTCCCCACCTTCTGATTACTCTTGACCTTCTTGGCAAAATGCTCTTGACAAATCCCAGCACCCTGAACCCCCAGCTCCAGCAGCTTTTCTGCCTTTCCATTGGGAAGCTTTGACTCTTAAGCCTGAACAAGAATGCTAGGTCTTCAGAACTCCTCACAGCTCCTCACTGCTTCTGAAAACAAACCTCCTCCATCCATGGTCTCTGAAAGTACCATGAACTGACCCACACAGCTCTCAAAACTTGTTAGTTATCCCTTATTCTACGATACTGACCTGTCCAAGTTGTCCCAGCTACATTCCTCACATCTTTGTGTTTGCCACTTTCATTCTGCTACTCTCCAAGCCTGGATTCATCC